>OMLF01049139.1:0-14733 GCA_900302615.1 Holocentrus rufus | reverse complement strand
GAGAGCCAGGCGCTGGAGGAGACCATGGCCTTAGCCCACAGCGTGCTCAAACAGGCCAACAGGAGAGGAGTGGAGCTGGAGGGGATCCTGGAGGTGGGAGGGACTGATTAAAGCTTGGACGGGGAAATGGAACACTAGAGCTCACTTCCTTCAGTCTGTATTGTAATCCCAGAGGCAGCTGAAATGCATTTATAGCACAGAAAGAGGATAGCAAACTGTAACACAATACGACAAGACCACATTTTTTAAATACTACCATAAAATAACCTGTGGTAAAGTGCTGCATTGTCTATTCACTCAATCTTTATATATCCTTGAAAGTTGAAAGTATATGTATGTTGCAGGTTAAAAGCTGAAACATGAAAAAAATGGTTGAAGAGTGTATTTTCTGTTAGAAATCAAAGATCAGGCATGATGGATGGATGTCATATTTACCAAATGTCTGAATGAAACAGCATGTTGGACTATAATATCTAACCCCCTCCCTCCCTCCCTCCTGTGTGGCAGTCCTGGAGCAAGCTGGTGGAGGACTACCAGGCTCTGTGCAGGCAGCTGGAGGCGGTGGAGTGCAGCATCCCCACTGTGGGTCTGGTGGAGGAGACGGAGGAGAGACTCAATGAAAGGATCAACCTCTACCAGGTGAGGAGTTAAATAGATATGACACACACAGTCTGCACCCGCCCCTGTCTGGACGCAGATGTCTGTCATCCTGCTGGCTAGTTCTGCATGCTTGTTTCTATATTGTATATTAATTTATCAAAAGAATTCAGTCAGTCACACTTCTTTTCTTTCTGTCTCCTCTCTCCCGTGTCTCCCAGCGTCTGAAGGCCAGCCTGACGGAGCACCAGCCGCAGCTCTACCAGGTGCTGGAGGAGGGGAAGAGGCTGCTGCTGTCGGTTTGTTGTTCGGACCTGGAGAACCAGCTGACCCAGCTCGGGGAACACTGGCTCTCCTCCACCACCAAGGTCAACAAGGAGCTGCACCGCCTCGACTCCACGCTCAAACACTGGAGCAGGTCAGGCTCAGCGGCACATCGGCCAGTCACAGTTTTTATCTGTTTGGCAGTGACAGCTTTTGTTTTGACAGTTTGCACTTTTGACATGAAATAAGATTTTTTTTGATCTGTCAGTGCTCCCATGCATGACATGCAGAGGCTGAATATGCTGGGGAAAAAAACAGAAAAAGTATTAACCTGGAACTTTCTACTCTGCAGAAATACAAACTAACATCACAGCCTGTCCTGTGTTTGAATCCCAGGTACCAGAGTGAGTCTGCACAGCTGAGCCAGTGGTTGCGGTCGGCTCTGGACCGGCTGGAGTTTTGGACGACTCAGTCTGTGACTGTGCCGCAGGAGCTGGAGACCGTCAGAGATCACCTCTGTGCCTTCCTGGTTAGTTAAATTGTCATCCCAGCGTATCGTAAACCAAAGTATATTACCTATTCCCGTCATTCAGATCGGTTGAATGAATTTACAGTCCAGCTTCTCTCCTCCTCCTTTCTGTTCCTCACAGGAGTTTTCCAAGGAGGTGGATGCCAAGTCGTCTCTGCGCTCCTCGGTGCTGAGTACAGGGAACCAGCTTCTGCGACTGAAGAGAGTGGACACAGCTGGTCTGAGGTCAGCGCTGGCCCAGGTTGACATGCAGTGGGCGGAGCTGCTGACTCGCATCCCCGTTGTTCAGGAGAAGCTGCACCAGGTCTGGGAACACTGGCTGGATTTTTTTTTTGCTGATTGTATAACTATTATATTATTCAATATGTTTAATATTCATTACAAACACGGTGGGAATATGGCTCATCTTTAAAATCCCCTTTCAAAGAACATTTTTATGCACAGAAAATTGCTTCTAGCTATTGAACTCTCTGAATTTTATCTTATTTATTCTTCATTAGCCGTGTTTTCAATTCACAATATTGTGTTTTATTTATCATTGTTAAGTTGTCGTCAAAGTGTGTATATGTGTGTGTGTGTGTGTTGAGATTGTGCCATCCTTCTATTTCATACTCACATTTTCTGGTTGCACCTCTGCTCCTTTTGTTAGAACCTGATTTTTCTCCTGATAAAATAAAGTTGATTGTTATGATCATTGCCATCTTTAAAGTAACAGCTAATAAGCCAATAAGGGAAGCGTTAACACAACATAGTTTATGATATTTCTGCAGCATTACAATTCCTCTCCTCTCTTTCCACAGTTGCAGATGGAGAAGCTGGCATCACGGCACGCCATCACGGAGCTGATGAGCTGGATCTCTCTCATGGAGAACATCATAGAAGAGGACCAGAACAAGATTATGGGAGCAGTGGGCTCCAAGGTTGTCCAAGACTTCCTGCAGAAGTATAAGGTACAGCAGCATCTCTTCTCTTAACATCACAAACTCTGATCAAGGTGCAGATCCAGAGTCTGACCTAATTTTCTCCAAAAACTGACTCCAGCCTTAACCTCACTTATCTGTGTTCCTCAGGGTTTCCGTATAGACCTGACCTGTAAGCAGCTGACTGTGGACTTTGTGAACCAGTCGGTGCTGCAGATCAGCAGTCAGGATGTGGAGGGGAAGCGCAGTGACAAGACAGACTTTGCCGAGAAGCTGGGAGCTATGAACAGACGCTGGCAGATACTGCAGGGGCTCATCACTGAAAAGGTAGAGTTCCCCATGTGTGCTGTGTAAATGACAAAGAGGATAAGAATTTGACATTTTTATAACTTGTGCATGCACGAATTTGCTATTTCTGAGTTTCTGTGTGTTTTGGATTTAGATTCAGCTGTTGGAAGGATTACTAGAAGGTTGGTTGGAGCATGAGAACGGAGTCCAGGCCCTGAAAACCTGGCTCACACTGCAGGAGGAGAAACTGAAGAAGAGACACAGGATAGAGGATGTTGCATCGGTGCAGAATGCACTTAAGGACTGTCAGGTAAGGGCTCGGCACAGCTATTTATGCCGCACTTGATATGATTGTTATAAATTCTCTGTCACTCTTAAAATAACTTCTCTTGCTCTCACAGGAGTTAGAGGAATTAGTGAAGGAGAAAGAGAAGGATCTAGAGAAAGCAGAGGAGCGAGGGAATGCTCTCATCCAGGACAAGAAAGGAGAGGCCTGCTCTGTCGTCAAAGAGACCCTCAAAGGACTGAACCAGTCCTGGGCCAACCTGGACCACATGGTGAGCTTCTGGAATTCCTTATAGGGATTAAATAAACTGCACTGATATGTTTGCTCTAATAATCCCACCACCTCTTTCCTTCTCCAGATAAGTCAGATGAAGGTGAGCCTGCGGTCGGTGCTGGAGCAGTGGACTCTGTACCGACGCGCTTCAGAGGAGATTAACGGTTACCTGATGGAAGGGAGATACTCTGTATCCAGACTGCGCCTCCTCAACGGCTCTCTGGAGGCTGTGCAGCTGCAGGTGGAGGGTCTGGAGGTGAGGAGTTATGCTGCCATCTTCATATGTGTGGATCCCCACAGCTTGAATTCCTATTTATTTAAGCTTTATTTTCTCCCCAGTAGGCTTGGGCCGATATCCCACAATATCAAATATTGCAATATTTACAGTGCACAATGCATGACAGCTCTTACATATTGAGCCTAGTAATTTTGATGGCATTATTCTCTCAATTTAATATTTGTATCAGTGAGCGCAATTCTTAAACATCTGGTATGAGAAAACTGTTATGTGGTCTTTGCACTATAGAGCTTATTTGATTGAATATTGACTTTTGTTGCAGCTTTATTGTTGTTTTTTAACTTCTTTTTGATTAAAATAGAAATTAAACCTTAAACCTAAACCCATAGTGATATTTCGACAGGGCAATATCGCAATGTCAAATTTTGGTTATACCCAAGACTAAGCCACAGCAAATCTCAGCCATATACAGCATGTGTTGAGCTTATTGGTCAAAATGGTGAAGATGAATTGTAACCCGAGTGTGTGTCGGTGTGTATCAGAGCCTTCAGGAGGAGATGGACAAGCAGGAGAGCAGCTTGAGGAAGTTTGGCTCCGTAACACACCAGCTACTGACGGAGTGCCACCCGTCTGTGGCCGACACACTCAACACCGCCCTCCGGGATGTTAACATCAGGTAAAAACACCTGGACAAAGAAACACAAAAAACAAATATCTTGAGTTTCTATGTAACTGCGCCTATAATCCTTCACATGAGACCTGCGCTCACTTTCTCCCAGGTGGAACGGTCTCCTGGAGCAGATCTCGGAGCAGCTGAGGAGCAGCAAGGCCCTGCTGGGTCTGTGGCAGCGCTACAAAGTGCTGTACAGCCAGTGTGTGACAGCAGTCCAGAGGCAGGAGGAGCGGGCCGACCGGCTGCTCAAGAGCGCCACCGACAGAGACATCACGAAAGAGGAAAGCAGTGCCTGGATAAAAGACTGCAATGTGAGTACAGATGGAACAATGAAGCAGACATATGGACATACAGTATATGATTTGGTATTATATTAGCAGTATTTTAGTCCACAGATCTTGCTATTGGGACCTGGTATTTTTTTTCCATAGGCTTAAAACCACTTGCAGTTGTGACTGTTCAGGGCCCAAATCTACTGTTAGTGTATATATTGCTGGGTCTACATTTTTGCCGGATTAAAATAAGAATCCGTCTTTGAACCCTGGACAGTTGCAACCTCGGTCTCTTTTGGGGTTTCTAAAAACTTGTGAATAAGCTCAGAAGCAGCTTGTCAGCTCACTTTAAGGATGCACAAAGCCTCTGTCCCCTCTGCTGAATACTAAATTGCACGCTGTCCTTTTGCCTACATGAACACAGAGTCATAGCGCACTGTAACAAAAGACTTTTCAGAACGAGACCCCAAGGGGAAAGACAGGCCCCTAATTTACACCGCAGGGGTCCCTCAGTGTCAAGTCAGGCTTGTAGGGCCATGCTGGGGGATATTTAGGGGGTACGCTATTGTAGTACTGTAAGCAGACCGTGAAGTTATTTTGACTGAAGTTCACTGAGGCGGATGAATTGCAGAAGTGGTGGAGACGTGGTTCCAGTATTATACAGTGAGAATAAAGTCAATGGTGCAGGGGATCTCTTTTGTAGAAAACTGTTCTTGTGTAGAGTATTTTTCCCCTATTTGATGCTTCTCAGAATCCCCATCCCTTATTTTACTTAAATTAAAGGTATGCAAAGGGATGCATGACGGTATTGTCATATAAAAGTACATTTTCATGGCTTAATTGTAGTGGAAGGTTTGCATAGGCCTCTATGGGTTATGAAATCCAAGTTGTCAGTATGTCTTTGTACCCGTGTCAGCAAATTCCTCAAAGCGATTCAGATTCTTGGTGGAACAAGGCAGCAGATGAGCACTGATCTCTCCGATGACATTGCTGTTGCAGGAGTGTCTCGGTGACCAGGCCTCGGTGCAGCAGTCCCTCCAGCAGCTGCAGGCTCTCGTGGAGCAGCTGAAGAGCCAAGTCGACGCCTCCGCCATGGCAGCGCTCCAGTCAGACCACCTGTCACTCACACATCGCCACGCAGTGCTGGAGCACGGCCTGCACAGGCAGCAGGAAGTACTGCAGGTAGGACGGCCGGGACGGGGGCAAACACACAAACATAATAAATAAATCACACACTGTGCAAACCCAAAATACAAAGAATGAGACGTGACGGGGAAACAAAAAAGAGACCTGTCATTTAGATATTCTCTCTCAACTCTCCCATGATTTTCTAGTCTGGAGCCCAGGACTGTGATGGTTTCACCGAGCAGCTGGAAACACTGATCCACAAGGCTCAGGAAGCTGAGGAGGTGCTGAAAGAACCGGACCCAGTCGGCTCGCTGGAGCTCAGTGTCATCCAGACACGTATGGAGAAACTCAAGGTACAAAAAAAAAGCCACTGGTCTTGGCTGTTTCTTGGTGTTAAAAATTGTCTGCATATTGTCTTAAAAAAGAGGAATCATCTGCACACTTAGATCCTCAGATGTAGGTCATTAAAACCAAAACCTCAGCAATAAATAAGAAGATAACTTTCTCTATAAATTGTCTCTCTGTGGGCTTATATAATCCTCCAGCATTGTAATAAAGAGTTTGTTTCTTGTGCAGAATGGAGTTGTGTTATTAAAAATGTGTGATGATGTGTGTTCACAGGTTCATCTGCTGAAACTGAGCAGTCTGTCTCCAGACCTGGAGCGTGTCAATGAGCTGGCCTACAGGCTGCCGGTCAGTGACAGAGACATTAAACGTCTGCAGGGCCTCAACAGAGCCTGGGCCGCTCACTCTGCTCACCTCACCGAGAGATTCAGGTACCTGCACCTCTCATATTAACCTGTATATAATGCTGCAGTCATAAATAAAATGATTAGTCAGCATCCAATATGCAAACTTAATTTTACAATAAAAATATGGTTAAACTGAATTGAAGTGCTTTCAAGTCTCCATTACAGTCCTGACTATCGTTTTTTTCTATTTATCGACTATTTGTTTTTTTCCCCTCATCTCTTAGAATTTTACAGTACGGCATCCACATTAGAAAATAATTGTGGGACACGGTGCTCTTCATATGTTTCCTTTTTACCTTTTAGGCAGCTAAATGGGGGAGATAAGAATTGACAAACCAGTCAGGGAAAGTCCATTGATTTTCTTTGCCCAGAGAAACCTTGACAGATGTTTACTACTACTGCTGCATCCTTTTCTCATTCATCAGTGAGGGAAAGTTGACCACAGCTGAACCTTTTGGCTGTTGCAGTCAATCACATGCTACCACTGTTATCTGTCCTGCCAATCACAGCTGTCAGAGCCTCTCTGTTGTTCATGTTGTTTCGTGTTGCTGACCTCTGTCTGTCCCTCTCCAGTAAACTGCAGGCGGTGCTGCTCCAACAGCAGAGCTTCCTGCAGAAGTGCGAGGCCTGGATGGACTTCCTGTCTCAGACGGAGCAGAAGCTTGCTGCTGAGATTTCAGGAAACTACCACAGCCTGCTGGAGCAGCAGAGAGACCATGAGGTGAGACAGACAGGAAGTGTGTGTGTGTTTGTGTGTGTATCGTATGTTTTTCTGTATCATGTTTGTTTGTGTTTGAATGTCCACATGATATTTACTCACTGGCTTAGTTAATAGTGTGATGTACTTTCTATTAAATGTGTACACAAAGTTGTACTCATGTGTGTGTGTTGCATCTGTAGTTGTTCCAGGCAGAGATGTTCAGCAGACAACAGATTCTCTACTCCATCATCAGTGACGGACATCAGATGCTGGACCAGGGACAGGTGGATGACAGGTAAACATAAACACATACACATTATCTCAGAATTAAAAAAACATGTTGTCCATGACTCTTAAGAAGCTTGAGGTTGAAGTTTGTTATTAAGCATCATTGATCCAGAATCCTTCATGAACTTGAACCTTAGTTAGTTTCACACAGAGGACCGTTATAAGGCAACAGCTTTTTTTTCATTACAGAATTCAAAAGAGAAGCTCTATGCAAATGAGCTGAGCTTTTGAAAAATGTCAGCAGTGCTTTCAAAAGCTCAGCGGATGTGCAATTAGATTTTTTATTCTTAGCTTCTGAATGTATGATATTTGGTATTATGTGTTAAACATACACTATTAGCTGCATTGAAGCAAATTTAAACTTTGTTGATTTGGCAATAAAGCACTGAGCTTTGAATCTTGATAGATTGTTGTAATTCTCACTCTTGTCCTTCTAACAGAGACGACTTCAGCCTGAAGCTGGCTCTGCTGAGCAATCAGTGGCAAGGCGTGGTGAGACGGGCCCAGCAGCGAAGGGGGATTATCGACAGTCTGGTCCGCCAGTGGCAGAATTACCGGGAGATGGCAGAGAAGCTGCGGCGATGGCTCCAGGAAGTGACACGTGACCCGGATGTGCATCAGCCAGGAGAACCGGTGGCCCTGCAGCAGGCCAGAAACATGTTAGATCAGATACAGGTCAGTTCAGACTCTGTTGGAGCAACTGAAAGGCCTTTTCTAGTGACTTCATCTGAATTTCTCTGAAAACATTTAACCTGAAAAATGTAGGCGTGTTTATCCTCTGCAAACAGTTAAAATGAAATTCAGGTCTATAGCAGGCAAATTAGGTTGGGAATGATTTAATTTGACAGGAAACTTTGCTTTGCTTCTAAACTAATGATTTGCTTACAAGGCTTTTTTGAAAATTTAATTGAACTCTAAATTAACCCAAATCTGAATCCCCTGCTAAATAAACCCCCACCCTGTTCCCAACCGTAGACTCCCCTAGTTAACCTGTTCCCCGTGCGCCCGCTCTCCCTCTCTCTGTTCCAGCAGCTGAGGGAGCGGGTGCTGCAGAGGCAGCAGGGAGGATACATCCTGGCGGTGGAGGCCGGCAGGAGCCTGCTGCTGTCGGCCGACGCCAGAGCCGAGTCGGCTCTGCAGACGGAGCTGATGGACATCCAGGAGAGGTGGAGGCACGCACACCACCGCCTGGACCAGCAGAGGAGGGAGCTGCACGGCCTGCTCAAAGTCAGTCAAACTGGATAATTTTTCCTTCATCAGTACACTCATTTTTAAAGCTCCATGAAATGAACTCCCATTACCTTTACTTCCTGGAAAACAGTGCATCTTTAATGGTGACCACATGCTGCACCAATAGATGTAAATAAAAAATTCAACCAATAAAATCTCACAAATTTTGGAATAATGCTGCATCTGTATCCATCTCATCAAATAAAACTATTATTACTCCTAACCAATTTCCTGTTGGTTTATGCTTTTAAATGTTCCCTATTTCCCATCACAGGAAATACAAAACATCAAGGAAGTAAAATGTCACTTCATGGGGTCTTTAAGTGTGGTATATGGATAATGGCTTTTTGTTTTGCTGGTCAATTGGCTCCTTATTTGATTGGTTGGTTCCTTATCATTTACTTTTCATTTAGTGACTTCCTCACTCAACTAAAATAAACAAAATATGAAGGGCTGCATCCTTAAGATGTGACTTTTTGATGTTTGTTTTACTCTTACTATGTTCATACACAGCATTATTTTTAGGTGCTTATTCTCTCTCGCACTCAATATGTTTATTTTCTGCCGTTATAAGGACCTACTATGGCTATTTTGGTTTTTAAAGTCAATCTGAGAGGAAACATCACTCGTGGAATATCACTTTATTGCCAACTGTCTGTAAATAGTCTCATCTGAGCAGAATCTGAGTCCGTTTTGCATGCTAAGTGAGCAGCTGCGTCTCCACCATGCTGCAATGCAAAGGTGACGTGAAGGGAGCTGAAGGGCATCGGCCCATGTGAGCTCTAACGAGCCGGCCTGGTTAAACATGCAGAGCCGTGAGACCAAGTTATCACATGAATTATGCATCATCGCCGGAGTGCACTTCAAGCCCTGCCAAGAAGAGAAGGGGAGAGAGAGGGAGAGTGGGAAAAGTGCACACTCACTTATGTCCTCAGATTAATCGCTAAACATCATTCAAACGTGTGCATACACACCTGCACACACGCAGGGAGACTGAAGTGTTTGTGCAAGAAAATAGAGCAAATGCACAAGGATAAGGAGCCAGTTCAGGACATGTACCCGCATAAACACACATGCACACACACACACAGTCAAGCTGCAGGCGCTGTGCAGTCAGCTGTAATGATTTAGACACAGTGAGGTAGATTTTACGGGCTGAGACAGTGGCCTGTTTTGAATAGGACTGAGTGACGCAGTTTAAAAGAAGCATCCGGGGGTTTTTAGGAGAAGATGGCTCTCCCTTCTCTATCGCTCCTCTCTTCCTCTCTGTCTCATTCTCCTCCTATCATCCTTGCACTCTTTATTCCTCGTTCTCATATTCTGTCCTCCTGGCTTTGCACTTCCACTGCAGCTCTCGTGGCTGACTAGGTATTCTGGTCCTTCTCTGGCTTTTCTCTTACCATGACTCTTGCATCAGGTATGCTGCTTTGCTGCTTTACCAAATACTACCATGTTTTAGCCTGATTTGCGCTGTTTATCGAACTCCAGAAATAGCTGTAATCCATGCAGTTTGGAGCAGAGCCTCCCACTGTTGTTATGAAGCCGTGTTAATTCTCTTTTTTGGCTGGAGGATTTGTGCTGTATCATTCTGTGTTGTACCGTTGCCTGGGAGGTTCACAGCTGTGTGGGCTGGCTGTTATCTGTAGTATGAGAATTGACGCGGCCCAGCTTCAGCCTTCGTTATTGCACTGCTTTCTGGCAAAGACGTGAGTGAGAGTGTGTGAGAGAGAGAGAAAGAGAGAGTGTACGATTGTGTACTCTGCTTCTTTCTTGCCTCTGCTGCAATTGCAGGACAAATTTAGAGCAACTTCTCTGAATTTAGGTAGCTCTGCAGTCTGTATGTGCGTGTCTGTGTGTTTATGCTCTGATTCTTGTGTGTGTGTGTGTGTGTGAAGGACTGGGAGCGCTGTGAGAAGGGCATAGATGCGTCACTGGAGAAGCTGAGGGCCTTTAAGAGGAAGCTGTCCGTGCCGCTGCCCGACCACCATGAGGAGCTGCACTCAGAGCAAATCCGCTGCAAGGTGAGGAGAACACAGTGCACTTTATCTTTTACATTTAAATATTTTCTTCCTTCAAGGTTCATCTATTATCCATCACACTGTATCACTCTGTCTTTCATACATACACAGTGAAAAAAGACCCTCCATCACTCTGTGTCTCCCTCTCTATCATATAAAGTATTAAAATAATGCACTGTCTCTCTTTCCCTCTCTCTCTCTTCCTCACACAACACACACATGTGGGCACACACATGCACACGCTTGTCCTCCCTCTACCCTCTTAATCTGGCTGCAGGGACAAACACACAGACAAGCCAACATGAGATCTTTATCTTTCAGCTTCTGTCTCATTTTTGTGCTGGGTTTTCAGATTATTGGCGGTGTGTTATTTTTCTTTTCTTCTGAGGCATTTCTGATATTTATCTACTTTCAAAAGAATTTTCTCCCTTATTCCTAGCATTATAAGGTGTCTTTGTTATATATTGACAGTGGAGAAAATAACACTGGAGCCTGTCTTGGTGATGAATTAGGAGTAATCCCAGGATGCTGCTTGTAGCTGCAGCATCCTTGCTTGCTCTCGCTGTCGTCATCTGTGATTTGTGTGTGGATCCACGCTGTGATCGCTGTGCGTTCGCCTCGGCCGCTGGACGCTGTAGCGCAGTCATGTTTCATGCATGGCTTGCTGTCAAGTCCTCAGGGAGGAGGATGGCTGTGAGAATAGCTGTATGTAGTTAGCATCAGCTGAAGAGAGAGAGAGAGAGAGAGAGAGGGGGCGGGGAGAGAGACAGAGAGGGAGAGGGAGATTGTGTGTGTGCACAATAGAGAGAGAGCATCCTTATTTGCCTTGGGGAGGGTGAGTGCATGTGTGTGCATGTGTGTGTATGCGTGTGTATGTGTGTGCGTGCACCTCCCTTTGTGCGTTCTGTGCGCGTTGCGTAATAGAGACGGTCTCCGGACCACAAATCATTACACCACAGCAAAGCCGTCACACTGGCGGAGGAGGAGATGCAAGGTTAGGTGCCTGTGTTATTCTATATCCTGTTTGTTACCTTGAATTTAGCATCTTTAGTGTGTTATTTTCTGAATGCCACATAACAGATTGTATCCGAGTGACATTTGGAATAAATCCTCAGTTTTTTATAGCTTGGCTTCCTGTAATATAAATGGTCAGTGTCTGTGCAGAAGGTCTGATGCAGGGTGTTATGTTTTTTTTTTCTGCTCTGTTTCACTGTGGCTGTTGGCCAGCTTGGAAATTTTCTCTCTTATTTATTCCTCTGCTAAATCGAAATGTTCAGGGAAATCTTTTTTTTTTTTTGCCTCAGAGAACTCATTCTTGATTGTTCTTTGCGCTTAAGCCTGTGGATCATGTGCCTGTGAACACTACATGATGTCTCTGTGGCCGTCATGTGGTTGCAGGAGTTAGAGAGCAGCGTGGAGGGCTGGACCGATGACCTCACTTCCTTGTTCCTGCTGAGGGACTCCTTGGCGGGTGTGGTCAGTGTCGATGACATCACCGTCTTGCAGGAACGCCTCCAACTGCTGCAGCGTCAGTGGGAGGAGGTTTGCCACCAGGTAGATAAACACACACACACTCATGTATATCTTAATGTTTGCATGCATGTGATTTATGAGATGAATAGATAATCTTTGAAGAAACTTGCCGCTAGCTGATTTCCATTTCTCTAATCTACATATCTTCGACTTATTTCTCATTTTATCATGCTCTCTTCCTTTGGAGAGTGTTTGCTCGCTATCTTGGATACAAAGTGCATGTAGCTGCCTCGGGCTTTGCACAGTGACCCGAGGCAGCCGGAGTGGGTGTAGAAAAAAAACACAGCGATCGTATCTGTTAAACAGTGTTGGTCAGTTAGTCTCACACAGCACCCAACTGAAGACAGATGGCATTAACAGCCGTGGTACATTAAACGGAAAGAGTTCAGCAGGCATGTCTGTGGCTAACTGAGCATATCTATCAGTGAAGCTTCAGGCGACACAGGGCACACAGTGTTATTGTGGGAGACTTATAATGAGGGACTGTTTGGTTAAGATTGAGAGGGATAAGAGGCATTACGGGCACTGACTGTGGCATGCTCTGATTGCTGCTTGTGTGGGGTTTTTTTTATTGAGCTTTTCTTGGCTCGCTTTTTGCTTGTGCACTTGACTCTCATCTTATTTTTGTGCCACTTTTGTTTATGTTCCGCCAATTCTGCTCCTCCTCCTCCTCTCTCACCTTCTCTCTCCACCAACTCCATCTCTCTCATCATCTTACTCACGCCTCGCCCCCCCTCTCTCTCTCTCTCTCTCTCTGACTTTCTTCCCATCATCCATCTCTTTCACATCCGCTCTCAACTCCCCCCTCCCCCTTTCATTCGACCGTACCCCCTCAGCTTTCCCTGCGCAGGCAGCAGGTGAGCGAGAAGCTGAACGAGTGGGCGGTGTTCAATGAGAAGAACAAGGAGCTGTGCGAGTGGCTCACCCAGATGGAGAGCAAGGTCTCCCAGAATGGAGATATCAGCATTGAGGAGATGATTGAAAAGCTGCGCAAGGTGATTTCAACACACAGTAGATTACACTCAAAACGCACAAACAAAACAACACAGGCAC
This sequence comes from Holocentrus rufus, assembly GCA_900302615.1. Taxonomy (NCBI): domain Eukaryota; kingdom Metazoa; phylum Chordata; class Actinopteri; order Holocentriformes; family Holocentridae; genus Holocentrus; species Holocentrus rufus. The sequence continues at coordinate 1,691 of OMLF01049139.1, read as the reverse complement.
ATGCATGTATGTCAGTTAACTCACAACATAAAACAGAGCTGCAAGGCTTTAATCCAGTCTTGAATCATCCAGATCTGTATGGTCTCGGAGTTGATATTTGACTAGACATTTTCCAGGTTTTCGCTACACAAAATACATTACATTAACTACAAAAAAAAAACACATTTTGTAGCTTTATTTTCCCTAACCACCATATTAGAAATTGATCCAATACAGTAGAGACATCCTAAAGGGCATTCTTCAATTGTTATCAATGCATAGATACAGTCTGAAAAGTATTCTGCAAATTAATGTATGTACATTAGAATGAAGAAGGAGACAGAGCATGTTTATGGTCAGATTGCCTGGTTGTAACTAACCATTGTATGAAATAGTACAATCTGAATGCAAGTGCAAGATTTTAGGCTAAATGTTGTCCTGAAATGACTTGGGTCTGATTAAGGCGGTCTAACTGCAGCCCGGATGTGTATGCATGCACACACACAAGCACACACACACACAAGTCCCTGTGTCAACCTGCCTGGCGTCTCCCCTGCAGGACTACCAAGAGGAGATCAGTGTCGCTCAGGAAAACAAACAGCAGCTGCAGGTCATGGGAGAACGCCTGGCCAGAGCCAGTCAGGACAGCAAGGCTGCTGAGATCCAACACAAACTCAGCAAGGTCAGCGAGCGCTGGCAACACCTGCTGGACCTCATCGCTGCCAGGTAGGTGCAACTTTACACACCAGCTTTCAAGACCAGGTAGAGAGTGGATGGAGGAGAGCTTTTGCTTGATGGCAAAGTGTGTGTGGGTCCTGTGAAGGAGGATGAAAAATGTTTTCCTGCCGGCTTGGAAAGAAATGAGTGAGAAAGTCGTCAAATGTTTATATAGCACATTTCATACAAATATTTTACTCAAAGTGCTTCACAAATAGGGTTGAAATAATTTAGTGGCATAAAAAACAACATCACCAAGATAGACACCAAAAAGGGAAGTAACTTTTAAAAAGCATCAATTACAAAAATAGTTAATTATAACTGGTTAAATAATAATAATAAAAGGCAGAAGTAAAAAGATTTCTCTTAAATCTTTATTATGCTCTAATCATCTGACAAAAGAAAAGCTTATATACAAACTGTCGAGCTTCATTTCATGTTGTGGTCTGAGTGAAGGTCTCCATGAACAAAAAGTCCCCTCTAAAGCCGCTGCCATGTACCTGATTTTGAAAAGCGAGGAAGCAGTCATTGTCCGCAGTGAGACGTCTTGGCTCTGTGACGCCACTGGATGGAAAGTGCAAAGCCAACTTCCTCAGGGCGCCCCTCTCTGCGTCGTGAACGTCCCACAGTGCATCACTCCTCCTAGTGGAGGAGGGTCTCAACTGTTGAAGGCATGCCTTGGCATGCCTGTGTTTGTTACCATGGTTTCCCCCTTGACATTCTAACACACCGGGGCAACTGATTTTCCCACAATGCCACTAAGGCATTTCCTGAGTCCCTGGCTTGAGTCAGTGGGGTTTCCATCCACTGGAGCCACAAAAAAGCAGAGGGTTTCGATCTCTTATTCCTCTTCATCCCTTCTTCTTTGTCTGTATCACTTTTTGGCAGTCTTGCCCCCCTCCTTTTTTATGGGTACGAGTCAGTTTTTTTATTTATTTCTTTTTGAATTTTTGGATTTCAGTAGGAGTCCACCTCCTTAAAGGAATGAATTGAAA
>OMLF01049138.1:0-17145 GCA_900302615.1 Holocentrus rufus | reverse complement strand
ATGATGGATTTGGACTCTGGGGTCTGGCATTTTGAATAGAAACTTGATTGTCCCATCACAGCAGCACCACCAGGCCAACCCTTAGCTTCACACTCAAACACTCAGGGCCCTCAGCTTCAATATCTCAGACACTGCCAGGTCAGATGAACCTTTTGGGAAAGATATCTTTGTACGACATCCAGCATCTACAGAATGAAACTGATTGGGTGGCCTGAGGAGGACCTGTATCGTTGAAATGTGTCATGTTTATCATCTTAGTGTATTGTTGTAACATGTACATTTATAACAGCGCACTATGTAATAACAACAGTTTGTAATAACTCTCCAGAATGTAATAAATTTTCCCTCACCCACATTTTGTAATAATTTGCTGCATTTTGAAATAAACCCCTTATGCAAAATGTGATGCATTTTTCCACATTTTGTAAGAACTCATTACATAATGTTGTGAATTATTACATTTTCATCAACAACAAAAAAAAGTGCAACACAAATCTTGTAATAATCACCGCATTATATGATAAGTTATTGCAAAATGCAGGGAAATGTATTATATTTTGCATTCGAAAATACAATGTTATTACATCATAGAGGTAACATTTGGAAACATTTTGGAAAGCAATTAAAAATTATGTCATTATTACATAATGCATTGTTACATATAAAGACTGAGGTTGTGTGTGTACTGTTTACTTCAGTAAAACATACCTTTTTTTCTTTCCCTAAACTAGAGAAGCTTTCTTTGTTGTTTTTTGTGAACTGATTGGCTACAGCAGCCCCACTAATGGGCCAAAAAATTCCTAAGCTCCAAGCAACAATGTCCCAGACACCGAACACCATGCCAATAACATAAATAAATAAATAAACAAATACATCCAGGGCAAATTGCACTCATCGTTTGAGACATCATGGTCACTGCTGACTTGTTTTATATTACTTCAGGGATTGTGTGCACATCTGAGTGCCCTTATGATGTCTGTCAGCCACTCTAAACCTGTGTGTGTGTGTGTGTGTGTGTGTGTGTGTGTGTGTGTGTGTGTGTGCATGTGTCTCGGTGTCTGGTGCAGCATGCCTAGCTGCATAGTCAGATTGCTCTCCATGCTGCTCAGATGGGCTGGCCTGTCCAGCCTGGTGCCGTGGGGCGCTGGCACGGTCCAGTTGGCGTGGGGCGGCACTGTGGCGGAAGTTGGACACCAGTATTCCCTCTGTTGAGTTTTTGACACGCTCCCCGGCTCTCTCAGCATTGAGGGTGTTTAAACACCATCTGTCCTTAGTGCCATCTACTTCCCATCCTGCACCCCTCGACGTCACCACTTCACAAATCCACAAATCCACTTTAATGATTTCAAGCATCCTCCTGTTTTCATCGCGCTCGTCTCCTCCAGCTCGTCCCTTTTCACCACGCTGCCCGCTTTCATTTTATACCCTCCTTTCCTGATGGACGCGGCTACAATCCACTTCCTCTCAACCCTCACTAAATGTCAAACGATCTACGTAATTGTTTCTCAGTCATCGTTCACCTCTCTTTACCTTCTCCTCACACACACACACATCTCCCTTCTCTCTCTCTCTTTGCCTGCGTCTCGCCCCCACCTCACTGATATTTTTAAAAACGTTCAGTTTCATAAGACGGCATCCAGGAAAAACGGATCAGACGATGTGACAAAGTTGCTGATCCTAAACCCACAACACCTCAAGCACGCTGCATGTATACCTCCGCCTGCCATGCCACAAAACCAGCCATTTATCTCTGTCTTTATCCCTTAAATTTCCCCTTAAATTGCTTCACAGGTAGAGAAAGCAAGTGAAATATCAAAATAACACAAAATGCCACTGTTTTATATCTGCAGCGTTGGATCAAATAGAAAATATCTAGCTGTCTTGGGCATCATTTTACACACATTCACCTGTAATTCAGCAGGACATATTTGGTATCTTTTTAAAGCTCAGGAGCTCCACTAGAATTTAAAATAAAGTTCAAAGCTCGGCCGTGCAGCATGCATTTATAATGACAAGCCCACCAACGGGAGTGACAGGCCCTGCAGAGCATCCAAACCTCTCCTTCATTATGTTTGGATAAAAATCAAATATTTGGCTTGAATTATTTATTATTGCGTTAAAAATGTATTTCATGTTCTGTTTTATTATTTTTTTTTCTGATGTAAAACTGTTCTGCTGTAAAGTAAAACGGTTTTCTGTCATGTGGGCACTTATACTTCCCATCTGCTCACGCCCCCTCATCGCCAGTTGCCTATAGCTTTATAATGTCTTTTTTTTTTTTTTTTTTTCTCGTCTGCTGTGGCACTTGCTTTCACCACAGCAATCACACCCCCTCACTACATGTCAGTCAGTGTTGACGGGCCATTTTCCCCAACTCCTCATCTGATGCCATCAACCTGTCCTCCCCTGTTCCTCTCCTCACATCTCCTCCTCTCCCACAGCCTCGCCTTCTTGTCTCCTGGCAAAACTTCCCCACATCATTTCAACCATTTCTTCCCCCTCTTCTCTCTCTGCCTCATCTCTCTCACACACACTCACCCACACACAATACACACTCAGGAACACAAACACGCCCAGAAACTCGCAGGAGCAGCCTTAAAGCAACATAGCTGTTAATGGTCACACACATCCACCATGAGACACCTGGGATGAGACTGCTGCAGCAAGCAAGATAACAACTTAAAGCACCAACACGCCGAACTATAAAGTGTGTGTGTGTGTGTGTGCGTGTGTGTCTAACTGCATGTGGGCAGTCTCTTGGTTGTGCTTGCGAAGTGCCAAAACAGATTAGCACTTTATGGATTGTTTGGACTTTGATGTAGACACTGAAGTTTGGTGATAAGTTTCTCCCTGCAGACTCTCTCTCTCTCTCACTCACACACACACACACACACACACACACACACGCTTTAATGATTTCTACCTTGTAGATCTTGCAGAGCACATTCAGATATACCCTGAACGTGTGAGAGTGTGTGTGCATGCATGCATGTATGTGTGTGTGTGTATGTATGTGTGCACTCGTGTGCATGCACGTGTGTGTATCCGCATGTGTTTGTGAGTGACTTTGTGATTGCAGTAAGTGGAATTGTTGTTCCGTGCTCGTTGCCACTTGGTAAACAAAGCGTTCGGCGGTGGAAAGTGATTCAATTAATATTAATTAGAGCTCTGCAGCCCCTCGGTTTCCCAGTTGGTTCACATTACCGGCCCTTCCTCTGTTTAAGTCGAACGCCTCTTTCTGTCTTTTCTAGGTTGTCCTGCCTTGTAATTTCCCAAGATAGCCTCCTTGTTAATCTCCACATCTCCTCTCCGACTGTGATTTTGCACTTTCTCGTACTTTCACCCTCTTAACACCTGCGCTGCAGATTCAACACTTGTCTTTATCAGCGCAGTGGTAATGGCAGACGCACTTGAAATAGCTCATATAGAGCAGCTAAACTTGGTATATTCATCTGTATACTTTACCTGATAATTTATCTTCGGGGTCGGGGGGGCGGAGGGGGAGCCTGGAGCGTTTCCCAACATGCATTAAGTGATCAAACAGGCTCATCAGGAGGTAAACACAAGTTTTGCAGGATTGAGAAACATACTGTCAGACGCAGCGTGTTTACAAATAAATGCAGAGTGATTTGTATCAGCGACCCATCGCTGGAAAAATACAAGCTGTTTGGTAAACATGTACGAATATCTGTGAATAAATGTTTCTCTATTTTCATTAATATATCATGAACTGTACATGCACATACATTTGCACATTGCGCCTGCAAATTGCCAAGGAATCCACCAATAACAGCAAGATGTGTAATTTCTGGCTTCAAAATAAAAGTGTGATATTTTAAAGATGTAAAATACAGATTTAATCTATTCATCGAACACAATAACTCAGAACTCAGTCACAATAATGATAAAAAGAGAAGTCTGCATCTGTTTCACTTTGCAGCAGCCGTACTGAGCCCAAGCTAAATTGGACGCAAAACACTCCTACACACCGGTGCTTTAACAAAACACTAGAAAACACACAGAAAAGTTCAAGCAGGTCCTCAAAAACACAGCTAATCATCCAATAATGTGATTCCTTCCGTACATTCAAGGTGCCCGACAAATAGGTTGATGTTTTAATGAAGGTGAAGTCAGACTGGAATATTACAGGAAGGTAGTGCTGCTCCCTGCGACGGCACAGGTGGAATCATGAAGAATAAAAGCTATTTTTGTATTGTGAGATAATTATAAACTCATCCTCTTCTTTATCCACACATTGTGCTTCGACGCTGCATCACTGAATTGTGAAGATCATACTGAAGGTGCCGTTGAAGAGGTACTGATGAACAAAGGTCGGGAGTTAATTGGTTTAAATTGAACCTCAGTTCAAATGAACAGTGACAGTGTTGGAGATCTTCATGTGGGAGCAGCAGGATCATAAACTTGTTGTGCCGCTGGAGTCTGCTGCAGAAAGACGGAAGGATGATGGATTTTGTGTATCAGCAGCCACAAAGCTCATCTAATGCAGCAGGCCAGTGACATTTGTAAACACTTGCAGATTACCAGGCAAAAAACAATGTGTGTAGAATTTGCGATGTATATTTTCGCTCGTCTGCTGAATGTCACCGAGCTGGCGGAAACGCAGCGAGCTGTTTGTCTCTGATGCTGCATTGAACTTGGAGGCGAAAGTAATTTCATTCTAGAGGAAGTTGCCAAATTGAGGTCTGAAACTAAGGAAAAATGGATGATCAGGAAGACGTTTGCTGCTAATAATTATATTTTTGACTCAGCTGATGTAGATTGAGTTTAAATTCCCTTTCAGACAGCAATGCTTTTCCCATTTATTAAACCCCGCCCAGTATGTTTTTTTCCTTTGCGTTCATTTCAATTGGTTCTTTCCGATTTGATTTTATTATTCAAACAATGCACGGGGTCAAAGGTCGGTTATTTTTAAACACCCAGAAACAAACAGAAAGAAAAGCTGAGCCACATAGAAACTATTGAAAACAAAGACAGAACACATCAGCAGTATTTAACAGAAGGACTGCAGGAGCTCATCACATTATAGGCTGGTGACAAAGTGCAGATTGATCTCAGTTCCGCAGTGCACAGTGGAAATTGATTTTTAAAAAGTGCAGTAGAAAACTAAAGCGTGCCGATCCTGTGCCACACGGTGCCAAAGCAGGCCCAGGCCAGCACGGGCACAGTACAGTGCCTGTGCCGTGGAGAAAAAAAAAACCCATAAACCATGAACAAATAAGGATAAAAGCCAATGTTCTTATCAAAACACAAATGGCACAGTTGAAAACAATTACTACAGGGAAAGGATTCTGAACAAACAGTTTTCTAATTTCCTCCCAACTATTCCAATATGGTCAGACATCCTCTCGTGATTTGCATAGATTCTCTCTTAATTATCCATCAAAAACAAACCAGAGAACAGAAAGCACGGCAATTAGCGAGGCTGTGTTCAAAACATGGAAGTGTTGCTTTCACAGTGTGGGAAACACAGATTTGATGAATGCACACTGCTCTTACTGTAATGCCGCTAATGCAACAGAAACCCAGAGGAATCCCACGCACACATGCACACACACACACACACACACACACATGCAAACTGCACATGGAGAGGACCTGTGTTTTGGGGATTTGCTATCCTGTTAGCTAGAACTGGTATATCTTCTGAAAGACAAAAAATTTTGAAGTGAACCTCTGCAAGCAGGATGAGAGGTGGAGTAATGCTGCTCTACTGTATGTGTGTGTGTGTGTGTGTGTGTGTGTGTGTGCGCGTGCATGTACAATGTGATGTGCACAGCTTGTTGCCAAGTGCTAGAGAGAGAGAGAGAGAGAGAGACCTTTAGAATCCAATGAAAAAAGCCGGAGAGCCTTGAGCCCTGTCTGCTTTTCTCTGTGTTAAATGCATCCAGGATGATCGACGCAGCAGCCAGAATGCAGCAGGATTAAGTCAAAGAGTCTCCTGTCGGGATCGGTGCTTCCCTCTAATTGAAATTTGAAGAGTGATTTTATGGTAATTTCACATTATCACAGTCATAAGCACTTTTGCAAGCAAACAAAGTTGTGCACCTGAATGACAATCATGTCAGCACTGAAGGAATAAATGAACGATGACTGAGTTAAGCGATACTGATATGCCATTTTTTGTGTCGGATTTTCAACGATAATCGATTTGTTTACCGATCTCGGTGCGTTGCATAAACAACGGCTAAGACGATAGATTTCAGCAGATGAAGGTGCATAGAAGGAGGACAATTGAACAGCACAAGTGAGCAGACAAAAGACTTCCTCTAGTCAGAGCGCACGTCTCAAAGCTCTCCAGAAGAGACAATAGAGCAGACAAAAAAAAAAAAGAAATTCATTCATTGTTTCTTTTTGTTTAATCGAGCCGATACGAGAACGAGCCAACACAATTACGTCAATTTACCTGCAGCACTTTCCAGTCGCAGAGGACACCGGCGCTCTCATTCTGTCGCTGCATGCATTGTTTTGAGTTCAATAATTATGAGTTTAATACTAATTCAGCGCCACAGTTGCACCTGGATTTCTCAGGTTGTAGTAAACGGAAAAGGTCTTGTTGTCTGAAAATAATGACTGCGCTGTATCCATCCTGCCTTGTTAACACCGGCTTTTAGGCAAAACGTAGGAGGGGGCCGGGGCTTACCTGCACACTGTCACCCTTTTTTTTAAAAAATGTGAACAAATCACCCTGTGTGGATGAGTGCAAATGGAGAGCTATCAGTGGACTGAGTCATAGCCTGTGGGCTGTGTCACAATCCCACAGCAGAGCAAACAGAGCAGTGCTGTGTTTTCCAAGGAAGTGCATATGGAGGGAGATTCACTTTGTCTGCCAGCAGCTGTGGCTCTATTAAGGCCTTGGCTGAATGGATTCGCGGCCATCTGCTCTGGACCAAGATACAGGGAGCGGAACTGTACAGCGCCAATATCTGCAATGTCTGTCGGAGTCTCACTCCACATGCTTCACACACACACACACATAACCAACACGCTCCTGCACAAGCATGCATGTAGATGAGCAGGGATACGCAACTTTTGCACACCTTTACAAATCGGCAGCACGGGTTTTCGCACACATGCGAGCGCGTTCTTTTGCATGAGAGTGTGGGCTTTTATCCTGCAACAGACATCAGAGACACGCAGATGCTGCCCAGAGGAAAGCCGCTGTGACTTCTCTGTGCCGACATGCGGGCAACAGCAGCATCCATGACCAAAGCAAACCGTCGAACTGTCTTAGATGTTCAGTCACAGAAAATGCACGGGCTGACTCGAGTGGATTTGAGCTTTGCCTTCAGTCACAGCATCGGCTTTATCTTCATCCCTGGCGTGGATGCAGTTAAAATCAACCAGTACTCTTGCATTGGATGTGATGGTTTCGACAGTGAAAGAGGTTAGAGTCGGGTCAGGACAAGTGTTACTTTCTTTAGAATATGTTACGCAAAACACTGCAAAGCACTGACTTAGCATGAACAACTTTTGTTAAGTTAGGCAAAAGATTTGCATTGTTTTATTCATCCATTAACGAATCACTTCATCTAATTTTGTAGCATATTTTCATATTCAAATATTTGTAGACAGCCTGTGAAACCCAGTATGCATTGCTTTTTGCACAAAATCCTATGAAGCACCATGAGATCAGGCTGTACAACAAGATATATCAGTAGCTGAATTCAAGATTTCAGAGCTGCACATGATCTCTCATCATCTCTTAAATCGTTCCAAAATCCTTTGGCAGGAGGAGTAGCAAAACAGAACGCCTTCCAGAAAAGACATGGAGATGAAGAAGAAGAAAAAAAAAACACAAACAACATAAAACATCACAGTGATGCCTTGGGGTAAGAAGGATTTAAAAATGATGCCTGTGCATTTCCTCAGGTTAAACTTGGGTAGTATGAATGCATAGTACATGCCAACTTAGATTAACTTATAACACACTGACAGTGAAGACCTTGTTGGAGGGAGCGCTCTGCTCAGTCTGTCTCTGAGTCTCTCAGTCAGCCTTGAAGTTTTCTCCTTTTGCCATTGCTGTCTAAAGGAGAGCATGCATGCACACATGAAAACATTTTAGGTCTCTAGCTGAAAGTCTTTTATCCAAAGCAGCTTACATTTAGCTTACATGGCATAAATTAATCACTGACAGCAAGCAGCCAGTACTTGAATAAGAGAGATCAAGTTGGAAGTATAAAAGAAAATATGTATTAAGAATTTATAAGTTTAACAGTCAATTCTAAACAAAACATTCTGTATGAATGAGACGAATGGGGATATAAGACATAGGTCGGGTTCCCCTGGAGGTCAGAAGCTGCTGGTGGTGATGTGACTGGCAGATGGATGAGGAAACCTTGTTGGCTGACTTACCCAACATATGTGCATGCGTATGTGAGCATATACATATGCACACACACAGCAGGTGTAAGAGAACCTCGCAGCAAACTTCACAGACAAACCTTTAAGTGACGCTGACAAGGGAATAAACTTGACAAGGACAGAACAAAGAAACCTACAGAAAGAGACATTTAACTAACATTTCCTGACAGAAGACATAATGAGACATATGCAGATGCACTGGGTGTGAAAAACAGATGAAGCCCAGATTTCTGTTAACATAGTGAAGAATGGCTTACATGATTTTTCTACAGCATTGTTTTCCACTGGAACTTTTTTCAAATGTGTAATTAACAAAGTTCACATAATAGGTAAATATATAAATAGGGATCAAATAAGAGACAACATGTCAACTGAATTAACATACAAAATCACATCTAATTAAAAACCCAACTAAAGCAGAAATTTAGTTGAAACTCATATAGGCTGCAGGGGTGTGAGTGTGTGTGCGTGTGCATGGGTGCATGTGCCTCTCTATGTCTGGGGCTATGTTTTGCTAAATGGATTTTTATGCAAATATTCACATATTTGTAATATGCAATATATTTCATTAGCATGAAACATTCAAACTAAATGTATTTTTCCTTCACTTGATTTGCTGTGCAGACCATATTTTTGGAAGATGGAATAAATAATAGAGAACAACAGAGAATTGGCCAACAGGATGTTTGGCATTCTGGACAAATAGTTTGTAACATACAGGCTATATACTAGTGCAAAGGTTGTGTGGGTGCTTGTGTGTGTTTGTGTGTGTGTGCATGTGTGTGTGCCTGTCTCCATGCATGCTTAAATGCTCGTGTGTGTAATTACAAGGATTTTGAATGATTTCTGCATTCTATTCCTAGTCTTACTCCATTGAGAAAATGACAGATCCAATTCACTGCTGGTGAGGACAGTTTGTATTTGTGCCAATTTCTTGTATGAAATGTCTTGTCATTACAGTAGCAGGCACTGCACCATGCTTCATGCCCTGCTTTCCAGGGAAATTCTCTACAAAGTACACTAGTTCATCATCATCTAGTCATTTTAGAGCTAAAGAGTGTCATGCATATTGGATTTAATGCAAATGAAATTCACTATTATGACATTGCACGCATTTTTCTCATTCAGCTTTGAGTAAGCATTAGAGCAAGTGGCATTAACGGACAAGCCAACAATGAAGGGGAAAAAAATGAAGCTTTTTCCAAGGGGTATGAGCAGAGATGGATCAAAATGAGTGGTACTGAAAGGATGCAAAAGTGCCAAGAAAATGCACTGCAAAACATCCATCTGAGCAAGTCATTGAGTCTCATATTCAGCATTAAAATCTTGTTATTCTCAAGAGAAAACAAATCTGCCAGTGGGGTGAGGAGATCCCACTTGTTTCCAGTGCTATTTAAGAATCGTCTTGAATCAAATGTCATTTTCTTGACACTAGTGGTGACAGGTTTTAAAACAAAAACAAGATTTTAATATTCGACTAAATGACTTGTTTGTGCAGTGTGTTGCACATTGTGGTCTATAGAGTTATTTTTGCACCATAACCGCCCTCATCCGCACCCATCACACACATGCATTCCCTCTCCCTTTCTGCTAAATTCAAGGTAAAAGTAAACAAGTTGCAGCAGTGAGATGCATCATACCGCCACATGTTGTCAAAAACTGATCAGCAGTTTTAGGTGTCATTGAGAAAGAAACTAGCAAACAAGTGGACCGAAACCAATCCACAGACCCCGATTATTCCATAAAAAAAATAGTGAAAATATGAACCACGTCTGCAACTGGAATTTCCAGTGAAGCGAAGACGCACGTAAAAGCACTCCATCAGAGAGTGCGTTGCATGTAATAGCCCAACAAAGCCTGATGCAGAAAAGGCAAATCTTGCAAATGCGTTCTTTGGTGTGTGCACATTCGCTTATATGCACTGTGCGCACAGCTTGACGCCGCCGCCGTGCATGTGGTGTGTGTTTTCGGTACAGCCGGCTTGTTTGTGTATTCGCTTCAGTGGTGCTCACTGCTTTTCAGACCTTCTGGGCCTGTTACTCCCCTGCCACCACACCAACCTGTCAGCTCCCCGTCCCCCTCTCTCTCTCTCTCTCTCTCTCTCTTTTTCTCTCACTCTTTCAATGCTAGCTGATGAATGGTCCCCAGGTGATGAGGTGACAGTGGTTGTAACTGCTCACTCTCTCTTTCTCTCACTGGGAATTTGAAAGGTGCTTTATTTTGCCAAGACTCAAGCCTTCACAGGAAATCCCTTCACACCGCGGATGGCAAACCTTTCATTCCGTTATAAAATGGATAGTAAAAGTGCTGTCCCAAATTTCACTCACATCTAAATTGATGTCCTGTGAAGTCTGCTTGAACGCAACAGTTAGATACAATAAGTCATGCTGTGGCAGACTTGCAGTCCCCATCATCAAGGCTCAATTAATATTGTGTCTGAGCTGTTTGCAGCTTTTCAGTAACTTGGAATTATTTCCTCTTCCTCTGTTTATAGAATTAAATACCGTGTTCTTACAAGACAATTAATTGCCATTCAACTCAAAATAATTAACTGCATTTTATTTCAATTCAGTTCAAGTCAGTTCAGTTTATATTAATGGAAAATGCACCTTCCACACTGTTAAAGCGCCGCTAATGATGAGTCACTTTGCATTTTTCGGGCCTATTTTGTTGTTTGCTGATGAGTTTTTCTTATTCCTGCAGATAACTGACAATGTAACTTTGAGATTATTCCAGCACGGCACAAAAACTTTTAAGCACTGTCACCCCGGGACCTGCACAGGACTCCCAGACCAGCCTGACACTAAGGAGGAGATGTTCACCTCGCTTACCAATTTAGCAGTACAAGTTTCTGACTTTGGGCCGGTGGTGAGAGACATTCAACAGCTAAGCCTTCCCTGTTTACTGCTCTAACTGCTCTTGAGCTGCCCTCTTAAAGTAAAATGTGGAGTCAGTCCTGTCAACGGCAGCTCATTTCTTAATGTTAACAGGTGTTGTAGTTGCTAGTGAACAACTTAGATAATAGACTTAGGGGCTCAAGCAATAAATCAACTATTTGACTAATAAATACAAATAACACTATACTGACAAATCTTAAATCTAGAATAAGAAAAAGGGAGGTTTCTCTCCTAATCTGGACCAAACTAGTCTGAGAGAGGTGAAGCCATAAATCAGCTGAAACGCTATCAAAAAGTGCCTGAGATTTGAATTATCTCCGCTGATGCATCTCAACAGGCAGGGACTCCGTAAAATTAAAAACTAGAACTCCTCCATCTCTCCCCAAAAAATCTTTTCTATTCATACCTTTTTTTTTATCGCTCTCTCTCCCCCTTTCAATCATATTCTCATCACACCTCACAACAAGTCTTCTCAGTCTGCCCCTTTTATCTGTCAGATGTTTCCTGTTATAATAAATGTTGTTTTCGTTTTCATTTCTGCTTAACTCATCCGTCACTTGTTTTCATTTGTTGGAATTTTATACCGACAATTAGTAACCCATGAATGCCCTCAATTAACCTTTCTGCTTAATATTAAATAATTCATCATCATTACAATACATAAACTGGATTATTAAGATGTTACTTCATTACATTTGTCAAAACATACTGCCATAAATATAATTTTACTGTCATCATAAAATATATAATCATATTTTCTTTGATCCCTGGTCACTGCTCACTTCTCATCTCAGGCCTCACAGTCAGGTTCACTCCTCTTTTGACCTCCACCTCTGACTCCATGTCTTCACTCCTGATGGTTTCTCTGCTCCTCTCTCTGTTCAGAGGCAGAGTCAAGTCATTGCCATTTCTTCTGATGAACAGAGTATATAGTATATAGTGATCTTTTCACTGGTAGGCCACTGATCCAGCCTGGATGGCAGCCAGCTCAATAGCTTCTTGAAGTCTGATGCATTCATCTTGGAGGTCTTGAGGCCTGCCGAGTCAGTGAAGGTTAAATCTCTTGGTCCATAATTGCTGGAGCTGAGGTCGGGACGCAGGACTGGAATGGTGGAAGGCCCATGGGTCCTGGGGTTGGTCTCATACTGGTCCAACCAGCACTTGAGGTGGATCAGTTGAAGCTAGTTCCATCTTTAAATATCTTGGAGTAGCTGAGACGTTTGAAGAGGTGGACAAGGCAGGCTGATGGAAACTAGGTGCACAAAGAGTTAAATCCATATATTCTATCCTAAAATAACTCCTGGTATGCATCTAACATCACACATTTGAGAGCATTAGCAGAAAGGTAAAAAATACATTAATTTAAATTCATTACAATACATGAATAAATATCAACAATTACACACACACACGCGCACATACACACACACACACACACAATAAAGCCACGTGTGCTTAAAATGAGGCACTCAGGTCAACATCAGATATAACCTGTGATTATACAGGTACTCCATCAGAACAGCCCTTGTTTAATTTTCCCTGTTGCAATTGCTCTCATATCTGTAAATGCAGTGTAAGGCTGTGCTATAATTATGGTTTATATCAACAATGAGGCTGTGTTTCTCACCATTTGATTGCTTGTTCACTGAAGTGCTCGTTCTCAACTGCTCCCTCGCCAGAATAAATAAATATACCTTTCCTTTCTCTCCCCTCTCTCTCTCTGTATTTCCTTCTTTTTATTCCATTGCTACCTCAGTCCCTCAATTTTAACAGCAGATTCCACCTGATGAATGCTAAACACATATCACTGTTCTCATCTCTCGCATCCAATCTCGCCCATTGAGCAGTGAAAGAATCTTTCAGACGTGATTTGTTGCATCGTCAAAGGCATTTCCAACTCCCTGTTTTTTTTTTTTCCCCCTCCCCGCTATCTCTCGCTGCTGCATAAGAGGCCGGCGCTTCAATTTCTGAGTGAAGAGAGAGCAATATAATGTTACATATTTCAACATCGAACTAAATGTTCAGCGCCTCTCTCTTTGATGACTAACCACAGAGTGGGAGTTGAGACAGGAGTACAAACTGAGAGTCAGACGTTGCGCTGCGTTTATGCTGTGTCAAACCGAGTGTCAGCGCTTGTCACTCTGAAATTTGGCGATTTGAATTCAGCTGGCGGCGCCCGATCTTATTTTCCGTTTGGTATATATCAGATAAGAGCTGCTCGACGCTTTGCTGCATCCCTGCCTTGGAAAATACCACTTAATTAACCAGTCCTCCGACAGTTTTACTGAAAAGAGTCCAACCTATGATTGCTGGCGTCGACTCAAACTTGACTCTTCAATATGTTGCCCAGTTGAGTGTTTGATTGCGCCCGCCTGGAGAACCAGATTAATGGGATCTTCGCGCACTTGCCAGGCACGAGCAATCAATCACAGGAACATAATTGAAGACTTCTCAAATAGTAGTTTGACCCAGGTCTGGTCCGCACATTGAAGTGCACGCATAGCTCAGCCGGCGCCATTTGGTGACGGCCTTTCAGAAAAGCTCAATCAATCAGAGAGAGCTTTAGAGATGACATCATTGGCTCCCAGGTAGCTGATTTATCCGTGATAAAGGCCGTATTTCATATTTTGTCATGATGGTTTAATGTGGGGGAACTTCATGCAGGAAATCCGTTCCTTGATTTGGCACCGGAGCGACGATAACCGTGATGTAGAGGCCGTTTGCTATGAAGTCGATGAGAGAGAGAGAGCCGGGGCGTGGAGTGCTGCGGCGGATGATGATTCAAGGCGGATGTAGGTGTGTGTTGTCCCTGAATTGTCAGTCAGCCTTGTTTTAGTGTCTGTGTGTATTTATCACCACCCTTAAGTGCTCTCACAGAGTGCCTTAAGGACCATAACTCTGACTAATGGAAAACAAAGATCTGGCCAAGACAGACAGGACACTGCCTCTCTCCTCTTAACACTTACCTACCTGCACCGTCTTATTTGTTTATGTACGACCCGGCGTAATCTATATATAGGAATAGATTAATGTATGCAAACGTAAATGGCATTTAAAAGCTTTGTAATAACAGTTTCATCATAGCTGAATGTACTGCTGATGAATCTGCCACGCCCCATGAAGGCTTTCCAAACTGTTTTTTATGAATGACTGAGGCGGTCCAAAAGTGTCAGAGGTGGAGAGTAAGTAGATTTGCTCACTGTGCTGGTACTTTACTTGGATATTTTGTTTTGTAAGACTTTATCATTTACTCCACAACATTTCAGAGGGAAATCTTGTCCTGTTTCCTGCACTACCTTTATCTGATGGCTGTAGTTGCTAATTATTTTGCAGGAAATAACATGCAAAACCTAAAACTGTTGCATTATTGAAGTTGAAACCAGCCAACAGTGTGTGGAGCAATTTGAGCTGCAACATGAAAATACTTCTTAAATGTGATATGCATTGATAATTTAAACCATTTTTTCGCAATAACTGTGTTTACTTTTCATATTTACTGCATTTTATTATTCATATTCATCTACATTTTGTTAAGTAACATTTTGAATACAGGACTTCTGGTTTTACTGGAGTATTTTACCATTATTGCTGCTTTTTGAGCAAATGACTTGAGTACTTCTTACACCGCTGTGCAGGTCCAGACAGGTCAGTAGGTAGACAGATGGTGTTAACTCCGTCCCACTGCGGCTGTATGAATGCATTCATGTTCAAACCTGCCACAGCACATTGATTCTCATGTCTGTGAACATGTCCCTTAATAACTGTGACATTTAAGAGATTGGGAAAAAATAAATAATGAGGATGTGGAAAGGAGATATTGTGAGTAGGGTGAGATGGATGAAGGCGGAGTAGAGGGGATGCACAGAGAATAAACAAGTGTAGTAGTCTACATTTATTCAGCCTTCACTGTACAAAAGATGAAATCATTTGACCTTGGAGCATCCTTCAGAGGAATGAGAAAAGATACAGAGAGACAAAAGATAAAGAAACAAGCGATGGAGAGACCAGAAGAGTCTATCGCCTGCAGGGATGCGGCTGTCCAGATATGATTTCTAAATCCTCATCTCTCCCTTACTCATCTGAACGCAGAGTGTGCAGCCCGGAGCAGGGGGGGAAACCCAAAACAGAGCTGCGATATGTGTCAGCAAGCTGCACTGTCTGATTGCATGTAGGAAACTCTCAAAGCTTCTGTCAGAGGATCGCCTCTGATGCAGAACTTTTTTTTTTTTTCCTGTGGTTGTTTCAGAATACAAAGACAGACAGTGCCTCTTTTCTCCTTTTGTTTTCTTATCCTCACATTTGTTACTGTCTCATCTCTCCTCACTATTTCTCTGCACACTATTTACTACACCTGTCAATCAATCAATCAATTACATGCATATGACATACAGTACATATTTTCTGATATGCTCCAATGTTTGTTTCCTTGTACTAAGATGTCCTGCATAAAAGACATCATATTGGAATTATTTTGACAGATTTTGCAATTGCAATATAATTCAAAATTTTAATGGGAATAATCATTTTTGCATCATGATAAAACTATTAAAATGATAATAATGTGATTTTTGCTGCATACTGTACCAAACAAACATGTTTTCTTACCACTTGACATATGATTTGTAGGTTAAGGCATCTCTGCAGCACCACATTGCAGCACTTCATTTATAATGCAGCTTTGTCACACATTTTATCTTTATCCAGAATTTGCAGCTCCCATGATTTGAATATTGCACTTGATCTCTTTGTATTCGTCTTTAACGTGTATTCTACAAGATTGCTGCAACACTTGGTGTGCACGTGTTTTCTAGGGAATATATTTGTAGATTTTCACATAGAGAACGACCTCCTCACTCACACCCTCTTAAAAACAGGTTGCCGATGCCAGTCTAATGAAAGAGGCACCAAGTGGAAGGCAGCATCAGATGTTTTCCCAAACAGCGCGGGATCGACTTTCGTGGCTGTTATTCAGAGGCTTTACCTTGAACCGAACGCCGTTATATGACAGCTTGCTTTTTAGCAGCAGATAATGTTGGATCATAGAAACAGTTATCGTCTCTTTGTGTGTGCCTCGGCACGCTGATGGAAAGGAGATGGAAGAAAAGGAAAGCTTATAGGAAAGAAAATAGCATATAGGAAGCTGAGGCTCGAAGGAAGGGATGACAGGGTAATAGAGCATTGTGAGAAGTCACTATTTCAGCTGAATAGCCTTGACCATCAATAACTCTCAAATAGCTGTTTGCCGCCTGATAGCGGAGTGTGTAGGATGGGAGGGCTGCTGTGACTGATGAGTTGTCTGGAGCTTTACAGGTAAATTAATCAATCTCTCCTCTCTAATGGCTGTGTTAATGGAGCTAGCGTCAGCCGAGGGGCTTAGAAGTCTATGGATGTTATGGTTTTATCTATCTACACGAGTGACTATTAAGCAGTCAGTAAGTGTGCGAGTCGGTCTGTTTTCCGTGGGTTGCACATGGTCAGCAATGGGTAATGTAAACAACACGCACGCAGCGGGCACACACACTCATATATACACACTTGTACACATGCATGCTCGCGCTCACTCTTTTCCCCTCAGTCCAGCTCGGTCTGAGAGTGATTTCGTGTTGAAGAGCGTGACAATTTTTCTAACTATGCTGCCAGAGAATGGAGCATTCACAGCAACCGGTTCTGCCTCCTCTGCTGCTCTTTGCACTTCTGCTCAAACATATGTAGTGCTTTTCAAGGTTGCAGCAGGACAGAGAGCCTACGTCCACGGTGCATCAATAAAGTATACGTCGGATTCCGCTATACAGCCCACCTCGCTGTCTCCCTCGGCTTGACAGGATTAGCTGTAATGAACAAAGAAGTAGAGCGAAAAGAAAGTTTG
>OMLF01049137.1:0-18199 GCA_900302615.1 Holocentrus rufus | reverse complement strand
TACCTGTAAAGTAAGTAAGTAGTCAAATACTGGAAGTACTGGAAGAACAAATGCCAATGTTGTAAATCTCAAAGTTAAACTACAAATGAGGTTGAGCCTGCTCGATTAATGAATAAAGGGTAGATATCCATGACATCTGTGTAAAAATCTGTGTACAAGCGCAATTCCTCATCGTTGCTTGAGGAATCATGGAAACGCCAATGTTAGTACATTACTGTGTACATCTATATGTTTAAAAACCAACATCTAAACTGAAACATCCATAGAGAAAGAAAACTGGATCAAATTTGGCAAACTTAAGTTGAAACATTTGAAAGTGCAGCCCTTCATCCTCCTGTTTAGCATGTAACAATATATAATTATACATTTTTAACTACTTTTACAAACTCACAATATGCATTTTATGCAATTATTATGATATGGTAAAGTCACAATATGTATAATATCAGATATAATAAATTATGACTACTATATTACTACATATGGGTAACAATATCAAAATCAATATCACAATTTACCTGTTTATAATTAATTATTAATATGACAAAACAGAAAAGCAATCTGGCTGTTCTGTAGATAACTATTTTTTAATTCAGTTCATTCCTTATACTGAAATATTGATGAATGATAAAATCATTACTGAACACCAAATCAACTTCTGGCATGAAGTAATGTACACATAACAAACTGTATTCTAATATAGATCCATGGCTCAATATGAACATCAAAGATGATCCTTCAAATTCAAAAATGCTGTAAGGAAATACTGTGGAGAGATATCTTCTTACAGTCCATCAAGGTTTCTATTTTGCAGAATATGTTGTTGATTTTATTTTATTACACATTCCATGGGCAATTGTGCAGCCGTATTATTTAAAGGTGCATTTACAATCCGTTGGCATGGTTGTCCACTCTGTCCAATAAACTAGATGTTAAAAAATATTCCTCGTAAAGCTGTACAGAAAAGTGTTCACACCTCCTCCTCACACCTCCTGAACACAACTGTACAACAGTTGTGGTATTTTATTATGTTGTGATTTTTCTGCTTTCATATTGAAATCCCTCCAGAGGGAAAGACAGAGAGAATCTAATCAGATGGAAGTGTAGTGCCTCCCAAAGCTGGTGAGTCTAATTTTCTCCGGCAGGATGATGTTTACTGAATGCTCCCGCTCTTCCTGGCTGCTGCTGCCCGCCTCTCTCAGCAGGTGTTCCCTTTGCTGCCGAACAAGCTGGCTGTACTTGGCGTTGGCCAGACACGTCTCGCACCGGCCAAAAAACACGATGCCTGTGGTGCCCAAGATAACCAGGCAGGTGAGCAGGGCCAGCATGCCGAAGCAGAGGAGCTGACCGTGGGTGACCAGGACACCCGAGGAATGGACCGTCTCCTTTAGGGTGATCTTCAGAAGGTCCCTCTCTGGCGGTCGGAGGAGCTTGTGGAAGGCGTGAGCCGGGAGGGAGTAGTGCTGTGGAGTCAGTGCAAACACTCTGTGGTCAGGAGGTCTGGCGGGATTGGATTTGGCCTTCGGTCTGTGCTGCAGGGAGCATGTAGGACCTGTAAACCATTTTTGGCAAATGCACCGGAAGGTTCCATCAGGTTGACCCACACATATGCCTCCGTTGGCGCATGGCCTGCCGGCGCAGGGAGAGAGGCTGGTGGTGTCGTTGCAGGTGAAGCCGGAGAAGCCATCGGGGCAGGCGCACGCAAACGCCAGGCCGTGGTTTGTGCAGTTGCCACCGTTGAGGCAGGGGTTGGGCAGGCAGCTGTCAATGTTAATCTCACAGAAGTCTCCGGCAAACCCAGGGGGACACTCACAGGATGCGTACTCTGCCGAGCCGTCTGCGTCGGTGCACGTACCTCCATTCTGACAAGGAGAGCTAGAGAGCAGAGCAGAACCATGTCACGAAACAGGAAAACATTCCAGTGTCATCAAATGCACATTATTATCTGATTATTTATCCGTCTGTGTTTCTGTTTGTCTTCTCAGCGGCTCTGGAAAGCAATGTTTATCTAATTTCATACAAGTGCGAAAATCTGTACCAGCAAGAAACAAAAGGAGGCTTCTCATTGCCTGGGTTAATTAATGCACCCACATATCTGATCAATCCCAGCAATGCGCTACAAAGCGAGCGCGTGGATGAAAAGCCAAAATAAAACACAATCAATATCTGTTATAGTGACCTGTGTAATGGCACAACCCTAACTTTCTATCCATCCTCATGAATAATAGTTCTGGCAGACTATTTAGACATCTCTTGTCCCTTATAGTGGGACTGATTAATGAAACCGCATCAGCCTAATAATGGATATGAATTCCCCAGGCGTACTAGTTAAGCTCCTGTTCTAAAAATTTTAAGAGGACTCATATGATTTTTATTGAGCAAGGAGGAGACGGGCCAATTCACTGAATGATGCTGGGTTGGTACTGGATTTCAGGTATCTTTCAAAGTCAATAGCAGGTTGGCCTTACATAGAGCAGAACACTGATGGGGTTCAGAGTCTGGAAGGCGGTGAGAGCTCGCTGTGTCCCCCGGGAGTCTTTTACAAGAAAATGATGTGCACAAGACTGATTCCTCCACAGATCAGTCTTGTGGAAACGTTTGTGCTGAGGCAATTTCTAGAGCTTAATTACACTTGTTAATTGAGACAGCTGCTGTAATGCACGTGTTGATACCCGTTTGTGAGGCACAGTCCTTTCTTCAGGTGGCAGTTATCTCCCGTGTAGCCGTAAGGACAGATACAGAGGTATCCCCCTTCCCCCGTCTCAATGCAGGTGGCATTACCAGAACAAGGCCTGGATGAGCACAGGCGAGTATCTGCGAAAAAAATAGAAACAGTGCATGCTGTTTTTAGACACTGTGTGGACTCTGTCTCTCTCCTTCTTCTGCACTCTCTTCTTTTGCTCTATCTCTCTCTCTCTCTCTCCCTCTCACTCGCTCACTCACTCACTCTCCCTCCCGCAGCATCTTGTCACCAAGAAGAAAACTGAGAATGAACCACAATATAGGCACGCAGCTCAAATACTTCTCCACAAAAATAGGGAAGAAGAAAGATGTGCTCGGTGATAAGCAGGTCAAACAGAGCCAGAAGCCAGAGAATCTGTTTCTTTTCATCTTCCCTCTTACTGTCTTTGCTTGAGGAGAAGAAAATAATTTATATGCATACATATAAGATCAAATAATGCTTATTTTCCACCTCCACCTTGAACACCTCCTCACTGTTGTCACACTCATGTAACACCACAGTGTTTGATTTGACTACAGCATCTGCTAAAATGGAAAGGTGTCTTGTTTTTTAGTCAGCCTTTTAATATAATTCTCACATTACTGTATGTTGAAAAGGCAGTGAAAGAGCATCATCTGTGAGGTTTTTCATGTGCTTTGTTCAGTGGCACAAGAGCAAAACATGTGACTTTATTTTTCTGTAATCATAAGCCTGTCATGCTGTGTTACACATGGCCAGAGCTCCTATTGTCTGAAATGTCCATAACTATTTTTCGCCTCTGTCACATCTTTGCTCTGTTTATTCCCCAGCTTCTTTCAGCAGCAACCTAGATTCTTCCGAGCATAGCCGCGGCATCCATTTGACTCGCCCTAACCTCTGCGTCACCATGTGTTATGAGTCGAGACTGTCTCGGGAGCTATATCAGACTCACCTTGGTCGCACTGGCTGCCCACCCACCCGTCCTCGCAGACACACTGCCATGCCTTCTCGCAAGTGCCGTGCAAACAGCCGGGGAAGGGCATGCACTGGTCGCATGCCTCCCCCTGCCAGCCTGGTTTGCACCTGTAAAACAAAAGGGAACAGCCCTGGATTATTAATATACCTCCAACAGAGCTTTACAATCTTGTATTGGTGCTTTGTTTTCAGGTCCATTACATGATTAAGTGATTGATAATAAAAGAAAGATCAAAGTTGTATTCCATTCCATTTAGTTATATTGTGCTTGTACAGTAAAACAGTTATTATAGGGACACAGTCATTTTGGCTCCAGAATGGCTGGCCTGTGCCATGCAGATAAACCTTTCAAACTGTGCTGATCTAACACCGCAGGCAATGTAACCAAATGCTTTGAGCTATCTGTTGGGAAAACACTAGACAACAAATAAAAATGCTTTTTTACACTTCAAACAAAGGGCTGATTTAGCAGTTGATTTAACACAACAATGGAAGCCACAAAACAAATCCGCAAAAACAGAAGGATCCAGCTGGAAGCATCAGATGAACATTTGGCTATAGATTTGTGGAAATATTATGGAAATGGGGCTGCAAAAAAAAAACGTCGGTTTAGTACCTGCACTTCCCTGGTTTCTCACAAAACCCATTTTCTGTGTTGCATCCTGCGCTGCATTCCCAACCTTTGGGGGGGAGAGAGAGAGAGAGAGAGAGAGAGAGAGAGAGAGAGAGAGAGAGAGAGAGAGACGACACAGCATGCAACATGTTTGCATCCAAAATCAAACAACTCATTAAACATTCAGAGCAATAAAAAATTCATCCGCTGCTTTATTTTCGCGCAGTGAGTAAAGTAGTTCACAAGAGTTTGGTTTTTATTAACTGTCTCTCATCTCTGTGTCGTTGCCAATACAGTGCTACCGGACTGATCAAAATAAATCACTCTCATTACCTTTGGCGATGCCTGTCACGATCAGAATGAAGCCCACCGTGGAGAGATGCATCGTAATTTCGATCAAACCCCGTCTATTGGTCTCTTTCCTGTAAAATAAACACTGGTTAAGTCACCGTGCTCTCTTTGTCTGTGAGGAAGGGAGCATTCCCCACCTAAAAGGGACCACATCGCTCCAAAGTTCCCTTACAAAAACAGAACTGTAGTAATATTCAAAGAAAAAAATAATCTAAGTATATAAATAGCTTTTACTCCAAAGATATACAGGTTGGTGGACGAATAGAATATTGTGCTGCTGGGATATTATTGCGATGGAATAGGCTATGAGATTAAAATATACCATAAGTACGCTAAGGTCATTATAAAGTCACTAATGACAGCCACAGATCCACCATACGTCCATCCAGGAATATCACAGGAATATTATTGAGATTTTTCGTAGGAGGATTGCCAGGTATTACAACTGGCGCACCTGAACCACGAGTATGATCCAAATATAGGCACCAATTACGCACAGGCTTACACAAAGAGACAGGACGCATTTGAAAGAATCTCTCCCAATATCTTGATAATAAAATTCAAATTAACTTGAACTAATTATATTTAAGCATTATCACCAACATGGCTTACCTATGTCGCCCCGGCGCTCTGAATCCAAGCGGCTTGGTTCATATTTGATTGAGTTCTTATCCGAGCAGTGTCGCTATTCAAAGTGATACTACAGGTATAGTGGCGCGGCTCTTCAAGGACCAGAGGTTTTGATGGGACTGCTGCATCCTGCAGCGTCCCAGCGCAACACGCTCCTCCCACCTCAGCAGAGATCTGTCCAGCGGTCTGGCCGAAAGTGCTGCTTGTATGCAAAAGTATGTGCCTGCCTTTTACAAAATGCATGACTTTGCACAGAAGTAAAAAAAAAAAAAAAAAAAAAAAAAAAAAAAATCAGGGAAAAATCAATTCAATTCAACTTAATTAATTTTATTTGCCGCCAACTTCCAAAATCATTGAGGCAATACCTGATGATTAATTGAGGGAAGAAAAAAACAATAAGTGACAATAGTGTTTGGTTGATGAGATAAATTGTTAGAGGGTAGTTAAAGGCTTTGAGGTATACGTTTCTCTGATATATATAAAACATATATGGATATATACTTTAATGCAAATAAATTTCTGATGATTCCCCTTTTTTGCTCTCCATTATAATGATAAAAACTGCAAGATCCTATGTAGATTCTGTACTGGATGCCCACACCTTTCCAGACCCAGCTGATCTCCTCCCCTTTCAAGGGTCCACATATGCTTAACCTTGCAGTTATGTCATCTAAAAGAAATAGACTAATTATTCTATGGCCCATTTAAAAGTGTGGTCTAAAGATAAAGAAAAAGCGCAGACCAAAGTTTCATTTTCCCCTTTTGAAACGTTTTCAATGACTTCTCTTACGCAGCTCCTACCTGCCATACATATTAAGATCCTTTTCTATTCTTAGTCAATCTACCTCTGTCCCCAATTCTCCTTTATCCTTCCCAAGGGCAGCAAATGGTATTTTCCTTCCCAGCAAGTGCAAGGCTTAGCCTAAGGGCCTAATTATGAGTTTTTCTTCTCTCAGACATTATAGGATCCACAGCAGAGGTTTAGAGGTTGGTGGCCAAGCACCAAGGGAAATGTTCTCTGTCTTTCCGGCTACTGTTTCATCTCTTTTCATGATAGCTGATGACCTACATGGTTTCATAGATAAACCAACACCAAGATGGAGGTATCATCTGTATTGTCTTGCAGGTATACCTGAGAATAAGATGGCAACGCAGAGAAATTCATATATTCATATATATTTTTCTTACATAGATGAATAATAACATCATTTTGAGCAATACTTATGAATAGATAAAGTATGTTTTTTGGAGAAAGAGAGAAATAGAGAAACGGGCACATATGCTATAAACAAAAAAGGCTAGACAGGCAATCAGATGTGAGTGGAGGAGAAATAGATAACTCTCCTCCGATATAATCTTATCCTTGGCCTGTTTCAGTCTACTTCTAATGTGTTTATTTTCAAAACCACAGAGACTGCTCCTTTGACAGAGCTCATAACCAGGGGTAACATGGCACCGCTGATATGATTCCCTGCTCAAGCAACCCACCAGATCCACATCAGCCAGCCCTTTTAATGAAATGTCAAATTTTCATGTGCTTTATTAAAGTGAAGGAGTCGTCCATTGATTTTTTTTTTTTCTTCCCGCAGAACTGATCTCATCTCACACCTGATCTTTCATCTGGTTCCGTGCTGGGCGTTCCATGTTTAAATTAGACCTTATGGATCAGGCTATGTGTTGTGTGTGTGTGTGTGTGAGCATGAGTCTACATGCTGTCAGTTACATGTCTGACAGTTGAAGGTTAAATTTGGCTTCCATCTCCTCGTTCCTTCATTTGGGTGAAGGGAGAAAGAAGTGAAACTGTGTACTGTGTGCATGTGTGTCTGTATGTTTTGGGGGAATGGAAAGGAAGGTATCTGACAACTGAAATTTACATCCTGCTGGATTCCGATCTTTGGCTTATTTCCAGTAATTATGCATCAACAGGGAATGAGCAGGGTTTCATAATGTTATACAGGAGTTTCATCTCAAATCTCTGAGGGTTAGTCCCACGCTGTGCAGATTTTCCTTTTCCTCAAGGTGAGCTATAAGCTCTGACTTCGGAAACGCTACAGTATATTCAGTGCATGTCAGCTATATCCATTAACAATACAGATTTCATTACAAGTCTATGGCACATTCCAATAATTTCATTGAAAGTCTCAGCACGCAGATGCAAGAGGATAAAAATGGATCAGCACACTCTCAAAATCTGGTCTGGAGAAAACACCTCATTTGATTGAAACACCAGTCAGGCTGAAGAATTTGATACAGATCATTTCATTGCGTTATTCTCACATGGCAGAAATTGATTTGCAGGAAATGAAACTTGAGCTTTGAATTCTAAACATAATTAGCTGGGTAATAATCCCTATTGGCTGCCCAGTTAGTTCCTCCTGCCCCGTGGCTTTAGGACGGATCATTAGGCAGGCAGTCACGCCAGGTGTTGCGCCACGGGACACATTGAAAAGCATGATGTATAAGGCTAATCTGCCCTATGTTTCCACGCTCTCAACACACAGAAACAATCTCAAACACATTCAATACACGTGCAAACACACACAAAGACTCATATGCATCCCCACATAAAGCAGGAAATTACAGTCATGTTTACAGGCTTTGCAGGAAATAATCCAATGCAGAGTATCCATCTGTATTCCACCACCAATACAGAGATCATTTGAGTAGGAAGACATGGAGATGAATTGCATGGAAGTGATGAAACCACTGTGCTGAATCAGAGGAAGATACTATAAAGAGTCTCATCACCTCAGGGGACGCAGCATCACACGAGGAAGTGCTCAGTAATTGACAGACAGAGGCCATTTTTTAGTCAATTTGGTCTCTTGACACCAATTTTCATTGCCATAAAGATTTCATAATGCTCCAGGATTGCACGACAGCGTCATTATGCAAGCTTCAGTCTTTCCGTCTCTGAGGGAAGACAGGCAGAGGAGGGATGTGAGGGGATATGTCAGCTAATTCTATTTTCTAGCCTCTCAACTTTCAAGTACATAATTAGTCGCAGAGGAGAAACCTGGATCTGCCTTTGGGGTTAAGTGCCTTCTGTAATGGCATGGCAAAGTGCATGGCGAAAGATGAAATTGTCTAATCACTGGAATTGTCAGAAATCCATTGTGGTTTGCCCCCTCTTTCCTCTGGTTTCCACAATGTGACTCCCGCTGCATGAGCTTCAACAGCTGGGCTACCTGTGATTACCAGACAGTTTTATCCCTCCTCAACGAGGCCCTTAGTTAGTTTGACGAATGTTCCAGCACCCATGAGTAAAAACAGCTCAACTATGGCAGAAAAAATGAATGCCTTTAGCACCAAACATTAGACAGACAGTGAAAGCACACAGTGGCCCAGGTGTGCCGAGATAATACATCATTCTAGTTATTCTCAGCATGCTGAGGACAGAAAATATACTTTTTCTTTTTAGCCCAGGTGCTCCTGCAGAAATCTAGGATAGTTGTTCAAAACCGAGTTCACCCCCTATTTTTCAAACACACCAATTTTATGTCAGGTATAGCACAGAAAGCCTGCCTCCAGCTGGCGTAACACCATGCATTTTCCTTGCTCTATCCAAAGGGCAGGGAGCTCAGGGGCCCCGGCCTACAGGGTTCGTTCTCCCGGCAGAACTTCAATCACCTTCCACTCTCGCCTTTAAAGCAGCGCGTTTGTGTAAAATCTCCACGTTTCCAGGCGAGAAAAGAAACAGTTGGAAGGCAAAGCAGCTAATGCCAGCTTCAGTCACTTGTCCGTTCCAGATCCCGCCTGAATAAGCGATAAAAAAGGCTCAAAGGAAAAGACCAAACACTTGATAGGTGTTGTCAAAATCAGCTGTGGGAGGCCAGCCGCTTGAAGACGCTGAGTCATTCACTTGTCACGTATTAATTTCAGGGTTCACACAGAGGATGACTGATGTCGTTCTGGTCATAGCCAGCTAAGCTTGTGTAGTGCTTATGTTAGACATACTCTCTTTCAAGATAATCTAATGGCTATGCCCTCTAAATCAGTCACATACACTTACACAATGTACAGATCATAAATATGCTGTATGAACAGACTTGGGAGTAATACGCCTCTCACTTCCTTAAAGGTAACTACTGGTAAAAACTGTGGCCACATGCACAGTGTTTTTACTATATTGCCATGGTGTTGCATCAACCAAGAACTTGATGCTGTGCAATAACGACTATGATTAACGTTTTTGAAATGAAATGTAAGTTTTATTTATTTATTCATTTTTTTTATTTATTTATTTAGCAGTCGCTTTATATCAGCCTCTCTCTCAATTTCTAACTTTCCAGTTCCAAACTTAAAACCACACACCATTTTATTTTCTGTTTCTTCCAGACCCTTAAAAAAAAAAAAAACTCTTCCTCCCTTAATCTCAGGCTAATTTAAATTCCAAAAAACCTCTGGACATTGAAATGCAGCTTCATACTTCAAATAAGACCGGATGGCTTTAAAATATTCAGGCATCCTTCAAACGGTTACCCAAGTAAGGGATTGCACTCTGTTGATGAGACGTCCCTCAGCTGTCAACATTAACCACATTGACATGATGTGTGATGTCACTGCAATGCAGGGGTTACAGACAACATGGTTGTTCTGTTCTTTTAGGATAATGTGTACTTAAACTCAAGACAAAAAAGGTAATATCCACGTAGTCAGGAGTTTGCTTTCCATGACTACAATATTAGCTTGAAGTCCTTTCACAAAGATGGAGATACGTGCAGAGGAGCTATCAAGCCCCAAAACATGATTTTCAGGCCTGTCCAGTCACAACACACTGTGATGAGTCAGCTCTCAGCCTCTGAAGTTGCAGACAGCTTTACTCAAGCTGACTATAAAGCTGTCTGAAGATGCATTTAAAAATAAGTTTCGGTAGTTTCTTAGATTGCATGCAGACATTATAACCTCATTTTTAAAGCTATAATCAGCAATTTTTACGCCTTAAGGAAAAAAGTGGATTGCTAGTCCCGCCCACCTCCCTCTCGTTCAGTCAAGCACACAACCAAACGTTTGTCTCTCATCTTCATGATCTGTGTCGTTTGGCATGGCATCTTGCCTGAGGCTGAAGAAACGGCAACCACAAAGTCACCAAAAACACTGAATAAGCCAGACTGCTTGGGCCATATGGACAATGAAACTACTGGGATCTGCAACAGCAACCAAACTGTGATATTTGCGGAATTCGCCATCTGCTCAAATGTGAGCCAGTGTGTCGATATGTTAATTTAATTGCATTAATGGAGATAGTGTGGCCATTCATCTCCATAGCAACTGTAGGCCCTCATTGTTAGGAAGCCCTAATCAAGAGTTTGGGAGCAGATGGAGAGGACGGATAGTGTGTAAGACAGAGAGGGAGAGTTAAAGAGAGAATAGGACAGGGAGAGAAAAAAAGACAGGCAGGTAGAAGGCATGAAGAAAGGCAACGAGAAGTTAGCAATCTCTTGTGACATGACCTGATGCCAACTTCACAGGATGCCAATGACTCCTGTTTTGTTACCATGGGAACAAGGAGGTGATGCTATCTTCTGGGTGTGGTGCACCCTGCTGAGGCATCCTCTAGATTGTCTGGATATAACAGCACTTTCTCACCCTGAAATAGAGCTGTTGGGTGGTGTTAGATGAGTTCCAAGATAGTTTTTTGTTGCTGCAAAATATGTGGTGGACAAAATTGGCCAACATACAGAAAGTGAAATGCTGGCTAAAAATAGTAGTAACTACAAAAGTAATGAGAGCATAAGCTGAAACATCTGCTCCTCTAGCCTTTTCCTTTAATGTTTATTTGTTAAGTTTTTCCCTGTTTATTTAGCTAAATATGTCTTTGTTTTTTTTGTTTTTTTTTGTCCTGCTAATTTAATATGAAGCTTGCTCTACCCACAAAACAGAGCGCAGAGAGCAGTGACATTCAGAGCAATGCAAAAATGCAGAGCAATGCTCAGTCACGGCCCAGGCAGATTTAATGGAAGCTGTGTTTTAATGCATCACAGGTGCAAGATTAAATCACATTTGTGTTGGATCTTGTGGTTCATCTGTTTAAAATCCTGACAGACTATTTTAAGAGCTCTGCCCCATCGTTTGACATTATTATTTAAGGACTGGCTGTCTCTGATGGAACGATATGCAAAGGCAAAAGGCTGCTCTACGTTTTGAAGAATTCTTTCTGTCTTTCTGTCTTTTATTTGTTTCTTTCTTTCTTTGACTTAAAAGTTAAAAGTTTCTTGACATTTTGTTGACTCAAAATTGAGTTTATCTCTCCCTGGCCTGTGTATTCTGCATGTGTGTGTGTGCGTGCACATGTGCAGGGTGTGCATGTTTGTCCGTATCCATGCCTGTGGTCTGTGCAGGAGTGTCTGTGCAAAGGTGAACGAATGCTAAAGTGTTTGTCTGTTCAGCTGGTCTCAAAGGCCTTTGGCGGGCCTATCAGAAACCCGCGGCAGCCTGGGAAATTGCAGAGGCGCTGGTTAGAGCAGATAGCCTGGCACTGCGGTAAACAAATATCAAAACTGACAGGCAGAATAGGTAAATAGCCCACAATGCACGCTGAGTCTGTCTGCTATAGAGGGGTTTTCCCCAGACACAGATTAAAACAAGACCTTCCCTGCGAACAACCTTTGAATGTTTATTTTTCACTGTATGTAACAGATCGTTAGAGGTTAATTCAGCTGTTGCAGAATATATCGAAAGTCTGCTTAACGTTTTACGCCTCACGGTCCAAGAAAGTGCAAGAATATAACATAACTCTGTCTGTGCCATAGAGTTGGCAACCTTTGCAATATAGCTTCAATATATTAATGTGTGGGCTACTCCATGTACTTTGAAGTGCTCCGCTGCCTCGACAGTGGTGTTTCCATATGCCACTGAATGTGATATAATTGAGATAAATGATGGGGGCCATGTTGCTCCGGCCGTTCTCCTCCGCTGCCACCCCTCAATTTCTATCCACTTCAAACGGTGGCCTCCAATTTTTCACTGAACGCTGAAGCACACACAGATTCATATAATAGGCATATAAACTCACCCGAATTGTGGAGACGGAGGAAGCCAGACAGAGGGACAAACAGACACAACAATATCAGCAATACAACGAAACAAAAAAAGCTTGCATCACTTCTCCAGACTGTTCAACCCAGTTGTTTTCCAAGAGACTAAGACAGAATATTTGGACTGTCTATTGTTAATATTCAACTTTGGATCAGTTGAGTTTCACAGCTGAGCAAATGTGGATATTTAACTTCATATCAATCTGCCCAATTTAAATACTCAACTTAGCATCAATAGACAATCAGTTTTGTATCAGTGAGGGTTAAAGTTGGAGTTAAGCTGATACAAAGTTGAATGTTAGCATCGAACAGTCCAAATAAAGTGAAACCAAATAGTGTCACATCTTCACTAAAGCCGATTGACAATAATGTTTTTCCCAACAAGATACATTTAAAGAATGTTTTTCCGCTTAAACTCAGATATAACCACATTTTTAAAGTTACAAAATGCAAGGTTGTGCCTCAAGGCAGTCAATCCTGCCCTCCTCCCCCTCAGTCACGACCCAGCACTTGTCACACATCATGATGATCCGCCTTGTTCGAAACGGCATCTTGCCTGAGGCTGAAGTCATGGCATCCATACTACATCCATTTGACTTTAAATAAATCATTTTGTCAGAGATCGTTTAAGTTGGTTACTGCTTTCCAGTTTCCAAAATGTGCACAAATATTTGTTCGGTCTCAAGCTCACAGTTAAAACGCGGATAAACATGCAACATCTTTCTCACAATCTTCCATCACGTTCATGCATAGTCCTCGACATGCCTGCTGATTATTATTATTTTTCTTTCAAAAATGTCTTTTTGTCAGGAGAAAGGATCTGCCACGGCTGTGTAATAATTATACCTCTGCACTTCAAACAAAATGCAAAATTTTTCAAGGCACATTATCAACTTTTGTTACGCCTTCTGCCCTAATCATGTTCAGCGCAAAGGAGAACAGTTCGAATTTCCTCGAATTTCATCATTTAATTTATTACAGCCAAGTAATTTGAGCGACTCTGCATCTTCCAGCAAAATTGAAGCATCTTGAATTGCCTGTTATGTCTGCGTGCATGTGATGATGATAATGTAATTCAATGCATTTTTGTTTACTGATTAGCTGCCCCCACTAAAAACTTGCTGTTTATGCATGCACATTTTCAAGCTGCGGTCAAAGAGAGATCAAAGAGCAGCTGTGATGTGAGATAACACACTTATGTCCCCCTGTTCTCGACTAATTGCATCTCACCTTTCAGCTGAAACCTGTGGCCTTCGGCTCAAGGTTGAGGCAGTGCTGATATTGCCTGCCTGCTATCTTTCATTCACTACAGTCTTTTTCTATGAATTATTCAAAATGCACGGTCACAGCTCCAAAGAACCACATGCCAGTGGAACTCAATCTCTCTATAAATCGGACTCATATAGTCTTAGGAAGTCCTTTTGTTTATAAAGCTTTTTGCTTTTATTCAGCTGCATAGTCGCATTTTGCATGCACAGTCACGTGCACACACTGTATGTATGCATAAGCATCGCTGCCTGTCTATCAAGCCAAGGCATACTTATGAATGAGATGATCACCGATTCCAACAGCTGCACCACAACTGCTCTTTTTCATTGACATTCAAAACTGTCTGTCATGACCTTCCTGGAATTTTCTATCAGTCTCACACACTCACTCAGACACAGCGAGTGTACAGAAAACAGATAATGAATGTGTCTGTGTGTGCCTTCGACCGTAGCCAACATGATGGAGCTAATTTCCCTGGTCGTCTCCCATTTCCCAAGATGCAAAAGGACAATCACTCTATCAACCGCCGAGCAAGGTTATTAATCTTAACCAAAACGATGCAGCGAGAATTCTCCATCAGTGTGTACTCATGAATTTCTATTCCGGTATCATCCTTATAAAATAGCTTGGCCATGACCATTTAAATATTAACATTTAAACTGAACAGAAGCCAGAAAGCAACAACAACATAAAAACCACAATTAAAAAGAGCTTTAGAGAGCTTTTGCACATCTGAGCATAAAGTGACAGGTGTGTGTGTGTGTGTGTGTGTGTCTATTGAACTTTGCAAACAGAGTTTTCTGTAACGTGCTCTGACTTCCTTAATGAAACATCTCTGAAAAAGAGAAACCACAATAAAACTTGAAAAGCCCATCCAAAAACTAACCGCACTAATCTGAGGGAAACAGAGGGAGTGACAGAGAGAGAGAGAGAGAGAGAGAGAGAGAGAGAGAGAGAGAGAGAGAGAGGAAGACAGACATACTGGGTGCAGGCACAAAATACCCTTGATCTCTCGTTTCCTCTCTGTCATTTGCTCTCTTTCTGTCTTTTTTTGCTGCGTCTCTCTCACTTTTACTCTGTAATGATTTTTTCACCTTTTTGAAAGGGGGAGAAGAATGAGATGACTGAAAGGGAAGCTGATGATTAGATGGGAGTTGAAAAGGTGAGAAAGAATAGAAAGGAGTGATTGTACCGTGTCATTGCAGGGAGAAGTGGATGTTCTGTCAAAGGAGAAGAAGAATAGGAGAGAGACTGCGGATAGAGAGAGACTGGAGGAGGAGCAGAAGCTGTTGCTATAAAGCTTGTTGAGTGGAGTGTGGCGAGACCATATGAATTGCCTTGACAAATGCCCTGAATAAAAATCAACAAGCAGGGACGGCAGTGCAGGGGGAGGAAACGCCATCGGGGTCAACATGGCCATTCTGTGAACCAGAAAAACATTGTGTGAATAGGATAGTACAGTATATAATTTTAAGAAAGTGCCCCTTTTATTTTTAATGATGTCAAAAACTCATTAAACAGCTCTGGGTCTTTAGAATGACACATACTGACACATACTGTAATGTGTCCATATGTACAGTATAAACTATATTCTATAATATTCCCTTTTACAGTTTTATGAGTTTTTTAGGTCATCAGATTGAGATACCTGAGAGGACTTAAAGAAAACTTGTACATCATGTTCTTGTAACTGTATCCCGTTTCTAGAGGCTAAATATACAGCGCGGAAACATGACCGTCATAAAAGTGTCTTTCAGCAAACTGAATGGAAAGCAGTGTCACAGGATTATGTTTTGCCTGATCTTGGGAAACACATTAAACAAAGCCTCTCAAGCCTCCTGAGAAATTGCCTAAAAAAATGTCGACTTTTGCAGATTGACAACATCAGGTCAGTTTTGGTGGAATTTCTATGCTAGGTTAACTCTAAAGAATAAATATCTTAAATGCATGTAATTCCTTTGTGCAAATCTTTTTGAACTGTTCACATGGATTCCAAAACATCATATATCCATTTCAGGCGTATTTTGTTACGTGAGCAGTTTGTCAAGGGCACAGATTATTCTATCCTGAAGACCTCTTCAGCCCTGCCTGTACCATCGGTGAATTCATCACTGCAGCGCGGCCGAGCTTTGTGCAAACCCAAAGAACACTGTTTCAAACTCAAGTAGAAATCCCAATATTTCACAGATACCAATTACAGGGAAATATGTATAAAATCTTGCACAAGACAGAGAATATGTATATGACATTATAGTACAATATGGGAAAAATTTATAATGATGATAATAATGTAATAGTATTAAATATTTATCAGCATTTGGGAAGAGAAGAAGTCAGCTTTTTCTAACAACGACTGGAAGGAGCCCCTTCAGTTTCACAAATTCAGTTGTGACATTATTTCGCCTTCATAATACCACACACTCCAGCGTGTTCTCATGATTATGTTGGCCACTTGCACATACATCTATCAGGTGCATGGTGAGCTTGTGAGGTTTTTGTTTTTGACTCTGTAATGATGTTCTCCTCACAGTGAGTGGTGCCTATCCAGCACTGCGTCCCACTGAGTCACCTGTAAACGTTTATACGGGCCTGGCAGGGTAATGCATAAGAAACACAGACTCCATTTCATGAATAAAAATCAGCGCTCAGCAAATTCACATCATTGGGCAAGGCACTGAAAACGCATTGTCTTGTACATAAAATGGCCTGTGAATTCGATTGGCATTAATGGTGTGTATTGCTGCAGCAAATGAAATGATTCATTCATTTTATACAGCTGCTTAATCCTATTCAGGGTCACTGGTACCAATCCCAGCATGCACTGGGCAGAGATGTGATGGACTGTCTTCAATCTGTCTGTCTCTGCCTGCAATTGAGATGGGAACACACATTCATACTATACACAGACACATCCCACGTGTTAGGATAATTTAGAGCTTCCAGCCCACCTGATGACCACTGAAATGTGGGAGGAAACTAATGGAAACAAAGGGAGATCATGCAAACTGGAAACA
Organism: Holocentrus rufus; assembly: GCA_900302615.1. Lineage (NCBI taxonomy): Eukaryota > Metazoa > Chordata > Actinopteri > Holocentriformes > Holocentridae > Holocentrus > Holocentrus rufus. The sequence goes on along the minus strand of OMLF01049137.1, from coordinate 1,609 downwards.
GACCTCAATTGTCCTTGCTATGAGGAGACTGAACTAACCACTGAGCCCCCATGCAGCCCCTGAATGTAATTATGCATAATCACATGCCGGGCAATATAATTCCTCTCATGATATTCTCTTTATATGAATAATAAAAGAGTATGGATGAGAGAGAGGGTTCATTGCAAAAATGGGAAATCATAATGATCTGTATCAAGTGTATCATTTCATGTGTTATGTCAGTGTGTGCTGGGACCAGAATGAGAAAAAAACAGATTTGATGGACATGTACGCCAATTATAATCCCTGTCGTTTTTTTGTAATTTTATTGTTTTTCACTGTGTTGCCTAGGAACAGTTGGCTTGATGAGCCAGGGATACACATTTGTGTGACAGGTTGTCAAAGTAGACATTTCTGGGACTGTCACCTTCGTGTCCCATGAGGTCTTAACTTCCCTTTAGCACTACAATGCAAAAATAAAAACTCTATCCTAAAAAGCCAAAAAGGCAGAATAAGGCAGATCAGCCTACCAGTATCAAGAAAATGACACTTGATTCAAGAAAATTCTGGAAATAAGTTGATTAGCATTGGAAACAAGTGGGATTATCTCATCCCACTACTTCACTGTCACTTGCTGTGAAATATGAGAGTAAATAACTTCTTATGGATTTTTTCCCTTTTTTTTCAGTACACAGGGGTTGACAGAAGCCAAAACTGGGTATTTCCTCACTTATTAGATACCACAGCCAACAAAATGTTTATGAAGCACAATTTCAACCCTGTGCAACCTCTGTAGTATGAGGATGTGTGTCGTATTTTCTCATAGGAGGAGGATTTACAGCTCTGCTCATTATAGCTTTCCTATACACACTCCCGGTTCCCTGAGGACAGAAATGAAACCTACCCAACAGAAACCCAAATTAGCACAGATGCTGTCTGGTTTCTAGTATCCATAACAACAGCAACATCACAAATTCAACTCTAAACACAAGCAGACCAAATATCACACACTATGAAATGCAGTGGGAGACCGAAATTGCGAGCTTGCCGCTTTTCCCTCTCCTGTTTTAGACGCGGATCGTTGAATTAGAAGCTGCTTGTGTGATTAGTTGGATGTGGAGAAGAGAGCAGAAACAGCAATATGATATGTGTGAGCAATGTGCGAGCTGCAGGGAAGTGATACGTTTGATTAGTGCGCCCGCTTGGTAAGAAATCCAGCAGAAAAGGTGCATGGCCGTGGACTTTGCCACAGGTTATTTTTGAGCATTAAATTATGCAGGCAATTCCGCAAATGATTCAAGTTATTAGACGGATTATCAGAGAAAGCTGCACCTTATTAAAGTATTAGCAAATTACCACCATGCTTTGACAGGGAGAGATGTGAGCTAGCAAGTTCCTCTCTCGCCACATGGCTTGAAATTAGAAACTACAGTGTGCTAAGCAACAGTTATCATGTGTGTATCCATATTTAGCCAGTTTGAAGGTTTTTTTTTTTTTTTTGGCTCACTGGCGAAGCAACATATTGCAAATGGAGGTCACTCTCAAAACATCACACCACAACAGGCCTGAATGGGAGAGATGCAAAAGAGAGGTTGCCTGGAAACACGTTGATTAGATTTTATCCAGATGC
>OMLF01049135.1:6887-21806 GCA_900302615.1 Holocentrus rufus | reverse complement strand
GGAGGACAGAGATGGGCAGGGCCCAGCAGAGGACAGACATGCAGCTGCGGCTGCCGCTGTGGAGGCCAGGCTGGGAACTATAGAGGGAGGTTTTACGTGAGGAGATCTTCTGGATCGGGAAGTTGGGGTTGGGACGAGACAGCCACTGGATCAGGATGTTGCCGTTCTTGTTGAGGTCTGACGAGCCCTCTGCAGGGAGAGAAGGAGAGGATGGAGGGCTATTTAAAATTGTTTTTGTGTGAATGTTTTCTTTCTATTTTGATCTCAGGATACAAATAAATTAATTTGATTGATTTGATATGGTATATCATGATGACTCAGTACTCACTGGGACATGGATCCATGCGACACACTCGGATGGTGTCGGGCTTGCTGTCCAGACACAGACCGATGGTGTTGTCCCTGGTGTGGCACAGAGCCTGCCTCTGCTGGGTCCCATTACCACAAGTCACTGAGCACTGGAGACACAGGACAGAAACATACACAAACTGATCAATAATGTATAAAAAATGTCTTGGAATACATAATCAAACATGTTTTCAAGTTTACTGAACAAGTATATTTACATCCTAACTACAGTTAACGGGATATCAGCCTGTTGATGTTGTCCATCTCCAGTACAGTGGATACAATACAGACCCCAGTTTGTTAAATTATATACTAAATTTGCAATTGATCAATATTGCATCAGAGGTCGATGCCTTTATCTTAAATTGATTGTAATTTGACGGTTTTGATTGGTGTTGGTCTTCACAAATACATATTGGTCAAACTGTAATTCTGACAAAATACTGTATTGCCTTTTTAAAATTTGATTTTAGTTATAGTTTTCTGGAGAGCTGCATTAACTGAAATTGCAAAATGAGTGCCTTTTAGACTCAAGTGGCAAGAACCACAGAATAAGCAAGCACCATGTAGATTCAAAAATCAAAATACTTGCTTGTTGCATGTTAACGACCCTCATTTTGTAAATCCATGCTTGGGAATTTTGATTAGTGCAGCTTTCTTTAAGAACAGTGACACAAACAATAACTCATTCATTGGTGTCTCATTTATCAGAATTTTCTCTGCCTCTCTACCCCCTACATCACCCAGGTAACCTCCGTACCTGTGACCAGGGTCCCACTCTCCACTGGGCGGGGCAGGGCTGTCGGTTGCAGGCTCTGCGGGCCTCGGGCCGGTTGTCGTTGCAGTGTTTACTGTGGATGGAGCGCGTGGTGTTGTCGTCCGAGGGCTGGACGCAGCTGACCGAGCGGATCTGCTGACCTGTCTTCCCGCACGGCTTACTGCAGTTCTGCCACTCGCCTGTCACCCAGCTGGAGGAGGATATTACGGGATGGAGAGACATCGGAGTTATGAGGACATCCTCAATGTCATAAAACTTGTGGAGTAAACAACTGCAAATGAGAAAAAAAGTGCTGGCTGAATGTGAAAAAAATGCTAAAGGACAACTTCAACAAGACACTAAAGGAATGCGTCATATCTTGGAAAAAATTATACAATAGATTTATATAATTATAGTTAGTCCCTTTAGTTTTTTTCTCAGTTACTATTTTCTACATGGAGAGTACTGTGCTTAAGCACCACTACATTTCAAGGGGAAATCTTGTACTTTTTACTGCACCACATTTATCTGATAGCTTTGCAGAATAAGCTTTTACAAGCAAAACATAAAATTTGATGCACTAGCCACAGAACATGGAGCAGTTAGACCTAAAGCATTAAAATACTTCATACGTGTTAATGCATTGATAATTTAACACTCTGAAAGGAATCGTTCTTCACTATGACAACTTTTACTTTCCATACCTCATACATTTTACTGCTAATACTTCTGAACTTTAAGTGGAGTAAAATTTTCAATGCAGAACTTTTGTTTTATCCAGAGTATTTTGCCATAATGGTATTGCTGCTTTGACTTATGTAACGGATTTGAGTACGTTTTCCACCACTGCCTATATGAATTATGCAGTGCATACATGGGTGGAGGGCAGGCTTTCTGGTTGCAGTCTCTGATGTCTTCTCGAGGTTTCATGTTGGACCTGTTACAGAAGCTCTTGCGGACCATTTTACTGTCTACTCTTCTTCTGCAGCCGTATCGCAGGTACTGCTTCCCTGCAGAGCGGGAGGATGACACAAATTGTAAGCGAACGGGCAGAAAGGCAGGCATGCAAACAACACACACAGGAACAAGACCATGCAACAGATCCACTTTCCATCTGTTCAAACTCCCGTGTAAAAACGGGGCTGGTAGATTTCGGCTTGTCTTACCTCCCCCGCAGGGTTTGGAGCAGGAGGACCATCTCCTGGGGGCCCACTCATAGGCACTGTCCTCCACCAGCATGTTGTCCTGGATGGCAGCGTCACTGTCTGTATTCATCATGTACTTATAGGACAGGTTCACTTCCTCGTCTCCGTGTAATTGCACCTAGGAAAAAAAAAATAGTCAAAATCAACATCTCACCATATGCAGTCAAAGCACTTTACTATATCTCTATTAGAGCATAAGGTGTCTGAAATGTGCTCTAAGCATCTAAAATTAATCTCATGCAAAAGAGTAATATATTATATCTTAGCATACAGAACATATGTGTGTGTGTCTTTATATTCAGTCCTCTCTGAATTTGTTTCTGTCTGTACCATGATCAGAACTCCATGTCTGAGAGGGCCGGTGGTCTGAAGTGTCTCCTTGTCGTTTTCGTTCTCGTATTCCCACTCCACGCCCTTCTCTATGACCGAGCGGGAGTCTGGGTATTCATTCTCCCCGTTCAAGAAGAACAGTCCTGAAGCCAGATTTTTCACCACTGGGAGATGAGAGAGAGGGAAATAGTTAGGGAGTACAGTTGAAACGCATGCACACACACAAACACATACACAAACACATATGCACATTGTCAGATACCTAAAACGTGTGAGGTTGCTTTCAGCTCTTGGATCAGCAAATGCCTCGCGCCTCTGGGGATTTCAAGAACTCTGAGAAAACCTGAAATGAGATACGCATTTGCACTGTGACTCCAACTTCATCAAAAGCTCTTTTTACAATTCCCCAAACAAAAGCCAGAACTAATCCAATAAAAAAAAGAGAAAGAAAGAAAGCACAGAGTTATGCTCTAACCTCATTATAACCAAGTATCCCTGCTCACTAGTTAAATACCCTGCAGTCACAACTATTTTCATCTAGAATAAACATCTGCTTCTGGGAATTACAGCGCAGAAATCACAGTTAAATCTTTCCCAATTTATATAATAGTTACATAATATCCCCATAAACATTAGCTCATGGTGTGAGGTTTGACGTCACACCCTGGCCACGCTCTGCTCAGTTGGAAATATCTCAACTCAAATCTTATTGGACTTTGCACAGACTCCTGCACATTTTCCTCTAGAGGGCAACATTTAGCTGAGAATAACTAAGTAACCTGGGAAATAGGTGCAGATTACAAGAAAAGGGCACTGACCGAGCATTTATCCTCTGCTTATCTGCATGAAACACTTAGCTGTGGTAGTAACAGAACTATATCAAGCTGCCCTGGATTTGGACAAAAGATAACTGACTGTGTGTGTGTGTGTGTGTGTGTTTGTACCTTGTTTCTTGGCAATACGAGTGATGGTGTCTTTGAAGGTTTTGCATTTGGAGTTGTCTCCCCCACACACTCCACACTTGTCCTCCTGCTTGGAGGAGCCGACCACGCCGTCACAGCCCACTTTCTGTTAATGGAGACAGTTTGAGTTTATGGACAGACAAACACAAGCAAACACACAAACCTGCACACAAATAAACACGCAGGCAAACTTTGGCTGTTCGGTGTGGCTGTCTCTTGCTCTGACACAAACGTCACTCACCTCACACTCCCCACGCACACACACACTGTAAGGGTCCTTGTATGAGCAGCGGGTGCCATCCAGGACCACCTTCTGCATGTAGACCACATCCCCCGTGTCCTTGGACCGGCAATGCAGGTGGCAGCGTTTGTTAGCTGGAGAATACACACACACACACACACACACAAATATGACGACACCGTCAGAATGCAATATTTACAATCCTTTCTGATGACTTCATACCTTAACATATCAATCCACTATGAGGAGAACTATGAAAAAATCCCCAAACTTGTGAGCGTTTTGCCAGCGTGTACTGAGTAAGCTCTCCGTGAGTCAGCACGATGTTGTGTCTCATAGTATCAGACAGTCTGTGACTCATACTAGAACTATGGGCCTCCAGAGACAAACCCTGGCATCGCAGTTCATCCCAGCCAGGAGGCTTCTTCACATTTATTACAGATGGACGTGCTAGAATCACAATGTGGAGCAAGTGCACGGTAAGTTGAATGTTAAATTAAAACATAATAATAACGGTAATGATGATAAAAATAATAGGAAACATTTAGTAATAATAGTACATATGCATTGTAGCAATAATAACTACTTCTTCCACTTCTACTATTACGAAAAAATAAACTATTTTTGCAGCACCTTTGATACAGAAAGTATAGCTCAAAGTACTTTACATTAAACGGAAAATAAAATAAAATAACTTTGCATTAAAAACAGAAAACAATTTAAAGAGTTGAAGGGGAAGAGACAAATGCATACGAACAAAACTGCAACTGAAATTCCCCGCTCAATGATCTAATAGAAACCAGTGCGATGAGGCCCAGGTGATAAAGTCCCTGCGAGGGCGGTGCAGTCAAACCCATAATGCAACAGGCCAAAGTGAAAGCGAGGTGCTGGGCTGCAGGGCCAGATGGATCAGCTGGACTTTGGCTGAACAACGCAGCACATGGATGGCCTCATGTTTCATGTTTCTTTGCTCAGGAGCACTCTTAAGTATTGCCTTGGGAAAAAAGAGCCCAACAGAGACAACGGACGTTTCGCTAAACAAACACTACACTTTCACACTCGTGGCAGAAAGTCCCCCTTTCTCTCTCTCTCTCTCTCTCTCTCTCTCTCCTCTCGCACTATCTGGAACTCAGGAGATGACAGACCAGGAATGGAATTCAATTTCACCTCCTCGTTCACTTTTTTCTTACACACACACACACCGCCACGCGGCTCATCCATGCACTTCCGTGCTCGCACACCCACACACACGGAAGGGTAATTTGAGACTCTGAGAAAGACTTGCAGAAAAAATGTGGCATTTAGGAATGATAAGAACGGAGAAAAACAATTTAGCGAGGGCCCTCTTAGCGGAGCGTGCAGAGCGTGACCCTGGATTAGAAATCGAGACGACTCAGCACTTTTCTCCAGTGCTGCCCTTTAGTTGGTTGATAATTTAATACGTATCAGGGAGGAAGTGACACCTCCACTTAGAGGCAGGGTCTGTCTGACACCCACACACACCTCACATGCTCACACCTCTCGATGATGTAAAGGAGTTTTTGTGGATATTAAAGAGGGGAGAACTTTGGGATGGGAATCCCATTGTGACTTTGATGGATTGGCCACATGCTCGGACCGATAGCACCTACATGGACGGAGGAATGGGGGGGCGGAAGAGGGGGTTTGTGAAGGTCAGATGACATCAGGGACTGGGTGGAGGAAGAAAGACGCTCAGTTCAAAGATGATTGTTTTTAAAGAGAGTTTCAAAGACATGGTGTGTTTTTACGGGAGGGTGTAGTCATACCTTGGAGCTGCATTCAGACTCAGCAGGACGGCCAGATGTCAAAGACCATAACAGGACACAGCCTATATAAACCCCCCCACCCTCCAAGATCCTGCCACACACAAAGGACTCCCCGCTTTATTGGCTTTCATTCACATTTACGATCTCCGAAGCATATGTCTTCTCTGTTATGCATGATTTGGTATTCTTGCAGCCTTTTTCTTTCTGCTTATTGCCTGCCCATCCATCCATCCATCCATCCATCCATCCATCCATCCATCCCTGGCTCCATACTTACGGTCTGGGTGTTCATAAGGCAGCCAGTGGTGCTTCTTGTTGTGGAACTCCAAGTGCGAGTCCCGGGCGTGGCACTGCTCCTCCCGCGTGTCGCTGTAGATGTCCTCGCACTCCTTGACAATGCACATCTGGAACTGCGACGTCGCCCCCACGCAGGCGCGCCCTCCGTTGGCCGGTCTGGGGGGGTGCAGGCAAGGCAGAATATTTTCCCCTGTGCTGTTTCACTTACAAAACTCATTTGAAACCTGAGGCTGTAAAAAAATGAGTCTAACACGTATGCAAATTACCTTGATGGAGACCTGCGGTATTTAAATGCAGCAAATCACCTCTTTTCAATTATCAGCAAACAAGAGTCAGAAAATAGTCAGGTGATGATTATGGATACCCACTGCAGTTAATGTCAGGGGTTGACTGTCCATGAACTCACATGGAGGCATGCATGATAAAAAAGGTTTAAAGCTGCAATTAAATTAGTCTGAAAGCATAATTAGGCATAATCTGAAAATTATAATAGCTCTCCCTCTCGCTCTCTCTCTCTCTCTCACACACACACACACACACATACATATAACCAAAGGGTTTTCATACGTAGGATTGTCACATTCGCGTGTGCGAAACTGTACTCCTCTGCCACAGGTGTGTGAGCACTGGCCGTACTGACTCCAGGAGCCCCAGTTTCCATCCTGCTTGATGATGTCGGGGGTCAACCAGATGCAGTGACCTTTAAAGCAGTGCTGCCATTGGCCAAGAAAGAAAGAGACTGTTGCTGATTTCATATAGGACAGAATGCAGTGTGCCATCAAATCATTTTTCCTCTTTAGGCAGTAGGACTGGAGAAAGGTCCAAAGGATCTGATTCAATTCTATTCAATATTAGCTGGTTGGTGAGTCCATTTAAAAATGACTTTTCTTTTTTGGAATGATTCAGTTTCATTCAAGATTGTAAGCTACGATTTGACTTAACAATTGCAGTCAGACATTCTAGCCAAAATTTCATACTATCAATAAATGCATGCAATAATCTAACACTATCTCTTTTACTCTGAAATGTGAAAAAATAATCGACAATTGAATTACTTTAAGAATCGTGAACTGATTCAAAATATTTCACAACAGTTCAGGACAAAGAGTGATTCATTCTATTTATTTATTTTAGCAGATTGATTCAGTTGAACTGGCCGAATTTATAACCAATGCATTGATGCAACAAATGAATCGTTACACCTCTAATGTCTAAGTATGCGCATATCTGTTTAAATCCATGTGAATACCTTCCCATTTCCACACATGGTGCCATCGATGGGCGGTCCTTTCTTGGTCTTGCAGAAGAAGGGGTTGTCTGGGTGGCTACACCACAGCTGCTTGCACGGGTCAAAGGTGCGGTACTGTGGGGAGCAGAGGAAGCCCTTCTTACACTCACAAACTAACACACACACACTCACCGGGCAGACAGACTGACCTTCAGTGATACAATTCAACCATCATAAGACAGCTGGAGTGATACTGCATTCTGACAATTAAAAAAATAAATATACAGGAAGAGAGAGATGAGAAGAGAGAGACATCACAACAGGAACCACAACGGCAATATCATCAACAGCAACGACAATTAATATCGACGACAACAACAGCAGCAGTGGACATCGAGGGACTTTACTGGGGTTCACTGCTGCGTTACTCCACTGCACTGTATCACTGCACTGTACTGAACGCTCCACCGAGAAACACACAGATAGCCAGTCATGCAAACCAAACCAAAGGATGAGAAAGAGAGAGAGACAGACTCTCCAAATGAGACAGCCTGTGGTTTGATTAGGTCACAGGGGAGGCAAGAGGGCAGAGGGCAAAGGGTCCAGAGTTCAAACTTAGAGGTTTGTCTTGCAGACCTCTAAAATGCCCTCAGACATGGAGCGAGGATCAATTGCTCCTCCTTGTGTGAAATAAACCATTGAGGAGGATACCCCCACTGCAGCCCGGTGCCTGAGGGGCAATGCCCGCCCTCCTCCCTCCTTTCCTAAGTCTTCCCTGCCCACCATGACCCCAAGTGACCTTTGCAGGTCAGAGGGCAAGTCAATATCAATGGCCAGACTGTGGTAGGTAGGCACCGATGACATCAGACTGGAGGATGCTAAAAGCTGAGGTGAAACATGGAAAAACAGCCTCTGTTCTGGCTCAGCCCTTTTTTCCTTGGCTGGGAAAGACATCTTTCCAAACCTTTTCCAGTCATTTACAGCCGTGTGTGTGCCAGTATAATGAGGCTCTTCCTGCAAGTGGTGCAGTGATTTAACACAGATTTGCAGGAAAAGGGCATGTGAGTATGTCAGAGTAGGGCTATGCTCGAGTTCAACTGTTGCACTGAACCCAGAGAATTACAGTATATTTGGACAATTATACAGCCGTTTTCTCTCAGAACGTGAGCGTTTTAGAATCCTGCAGAGCACATGTCCGTCATATGAGGATGGGTAGAAGAGCGAAACAAATTACAATAAAACAGAAAAGGAGCAACGTTACGAACGATTACAAGTTCAGAGGACAAATAGAAAAATGAGACAAAAGAGAAAACAAATGATGCGGGCCACACGTCTCCAGGGAGGTGGGGTTACCTTACCTGCGTTCCTGACTGGCCCGCCTTTTGTAGCTGAGGGGAATGGGTTTGACAAGAGAATAGAGGGTAATCTAGCAATGCGTGCAAAGCCCCTGAACAAGCCCTTGTCTATCAAGCAATAGCTTCCCAACAGCGTGACACAGTGGCTTCACAGTCACAACGAAGGTGAGGGTGACAGGAGAAGATAAGCTGCTCAGTGCTTGCCAAGATGCTGGGGGGTGGGCGATGTTTATCTACTGTGTGGAGTTTGGTGTCTTTTTCTCATTGATTGAATATGTGATTGTGTGCGAGGGTGACACTCCATCACACGTGCGTGTGTGTGTGTGTGCGTGGGTGATACTCACAGAGAAATACTGCATGTGACTGGATTATGTGAAGGCATTGTGGTTTTATCAATATAATAGTCATGTTATTATTACTTTAGGAGAAAGAAATAGCTATCAAAACCAATTACCTGCTTTTAAGCATGATGTCAATCCCCAGAGTGGCCGGGAGAGGAAAGCAGAGGACATCAGAAGGATGTGAATAGCTGTGTGTGTGTGACTCTCAATTCATTACATATGGACAGAGTGTAGAGCAGAGATAGATGTCAGTGCTGGGTTCAAGTCACTTGGGAAACTTAGACAGCTTAAAATTTGCCACAGGAAGGCTGCAACTTCCAGTCTATCATAATAAAAAAATTCAATTGAAAATGATGCTTTTTCAATAGCTGCAGCATCAGTTTCAATCCGACTCCTGGAATTCAAAGTGAGTTAACCCCAACTCTGAAAAAAATCATATCCACCCAGAGGATAAAGTGACACTAAACTTAAAGGCGGGTGGCAGTAGAGGAGTTAGTAAATGTTAGCACACTCTAGCTATGTTAGTCCAGCGAGTCGTAGACCGCGGGGATCTCTTACCGCGGTGCACATGGTGTAGCCCACGCCGAAGTCAAAGCGGCACTGTTCGTTCATGGAGTAGTGCAGACCGGGGAGCTGAGGCAGCGACGGCCAGTTGTGGTCGAAGGGGTCGTCACGGAGACAATCATAGGAGCTGCGGAAGGAGTGTGAAAAAATGTAATATATGAAGAGGGCCTTTTGCACTTCAGTCAGGGGGTCGGTGCTCGGGGTCATATGATGTAGATAAGACACATAAAGTACATACTGAAGCACCTGGTCTATTATCACTATTTAACTGGGTGCTAGAAAAAGCAAAAACGTAATATACTTAAAGGTGCACTGCGCAAAATTTCCAGGGATCGGGACAATTTACTGATGAAAAACTGGAATAAGCACGAAATTTTATGCACAAGTCTACACGGTTCTCATCATCAGCCAACAGCCTACAATGAAAAATTATGTGTTTATTCAACATTTTAGGTAGGTTGAGTCTATATGGTCCTCATGTCAATAGACCCTCAGTTTGCATGGTACTGCAATTTGCTTAAACCTAAAATTTCACCAAGGCCCGAATATACACACTGAGGAAAATAGCAATGTGTGTGTGTGTGTGTGTGTGTGTGTGTGTGTGTGTGTGTGAGACTGGTTCATTGGTTTGCCGATATGCCAATATTGACATTTTATTAGGTATGAGATATCAGCCAGTCACGTCATTCAATACGATGACATCATGGGCCAAAGCTACAAAAAATATTATTATTAAATTATTACTTGGAACTTATTATCATTGCAAATGGAATATACGCACATGGAACTGGTTTGTCCTGCCTTTAGAAACTAGCAACTCATCTAAAACAAATACAATGTGGGTTGTCAGTGGAAACTGTTTGAGTCCAAATGGTCTAAATTCTGTTTTCAGAGGCTTTTCCATCCTGCTGAGAATAAATGAACACAGTCAAACTTAAAGATACTGAATACTGGAACAAAACATCAGCAATCAGCGACTTCCTGTGATGTATGTGAGCGCTTGTGAATGTGCATGCGTGTCTCACTGGAGGTAGCGTTCCAGCTCTTGCATGCTACATCTGGACCAGTGAAAGCGGTGGAAGGCTGCTTGCACCAGCGGGGCCATGATGCTCCCCATGTGCACCTCGTCTCCGCAGCGGTTCCCCTGGCCATCGTGCTCCATCCCCAGCCTGAGGAGAGAGGGAGGAGAGCGGAGGAAGAGGAGGAGGAGAGGATAGAGGGGAAAGGAGACAAACCAACAGAGACAGATTGGGGACATGTGGGAGGAAAAGAAGGGCAAACGTGGGAGGAGGAGAAAGGCAAGGGGCAAATGAGGGGAGGACAGGAGCGGAGGAGAGGAGCATGTGAATTTTCATTATTTAAGGATTATTCTGAACTGGCTGGTGTAGTATTTGCTTTGTTGTTTGCTGCAGCATCTTTTTTTTATAGCATCAGAGCGGCAGGGCACTTACACATGTCCGGTCTCATGTGCCACCACGAAGGCAGAGGAGAACCCGTCCTCGTGGTTCAAAGTGCAGCTCCTCACCGGGTGGCACATACCTGTGACTGGGGCGTAACCTAGGCAACCAGAGAGAGAAAGACTTTTTAGCATTTCTAGGCTTTACTAAAACCTTTAGTGGGTGTAACAACCTTTAATGTGCTTGAAGTCAGCAGCAAGACTTTTAAAAGGTGCAAGACAAAGTGATTTAGTGATGTCATGATGATTCCACGATTCTCGATACCTGATTCAGCTCCATGGCAAAGACAGAAATCACATTTTGCACAAACTCCTGTATTAAAAATCTTACGAGAGAAATCGTATGTGTATTTAAATTTGCTATAGGCTACATAAGTATGAGAACACTGAGTTACAAGTGAAACATCAGCCTGTAACCATTAAGTAGAAAACAAAATATCCCAATAAATTACTGATTTCAAATCAGAGGAACTGTATGAAATGTCCAATAAATACAATGGTGTGATTATGTGCTCTCATTTGCTTTATGGTCCTTATAAGCATAACGGACACTTTCAAGTATTTCAGTATTTAAACATACAGGCTCCATTGCAAAAACACTGAACTCAAATTTTGTCAATACCAATACTAAAAACACTGGTATTGGTATTGTTTACCAAAATTCTGGTATTGACTCGGTACCTAAGTAGTGATTCTTGATACATCCCTGATATGCTTTACCATTGGTTTTCCAAATGTTTAAAGTTTTTGCACGCAAGAAAAGCTGTAGATATATAGCTGTATGTCTATATAAATATATATCTATATATATTATATATTGCGTACACCACCAAGTCTAACCCAAATCACAAACCATCATCTTCCACCTCACACATCCCCATCTCCAACTCCCTGTCTCTCCCCGACTGCCTTTAATTGTGGAGCTGTGGCTGGCCCTGCTCTGTCTATTGATTTTCCGCTGCTGAAGGCTGAGCCCAAGGGCAGCTGAAGGGCTTCTGGGTAGCTAGGCCACTGCCTTTAGAGGCCTCTCCCCTGGGCCTGCCTGTTAGCCTGCACTCTGCTGCACTGAAAACCACCAACCACCAAACCCACCGAGCACTATGCAGCTGTGCAGGGCGCAGCGAGGAGGGAGGCAGGGGAGGTTCTGTATGCACTCGTTAGTGTGGGTCCTCAAGAGGGCGCAGATGCTGTTGGTGTGTGTGTGTGAATGTGAGGAAGAGCATGTTTAAGTACATGTGCTCATATGTGGTCATGTTAAAGAAAAGGGGGCCGGGGTGAGAGAGTGTATCGGGACCGGAGCGGGTACGTGGCCGTTACCCTGCATGCCGGTGGGGCCAAACTCCTGTCGCGTGAGGAAGATCGCGTGGTCGTGATACTCAGCGTCCCCCGTGTCCTGCTTCTGCTGCAGGAAGGCCCAGCGACACACATTCTCCAGACTCTGAGAGGGGTTCCCCAGCTCAATCAGACTAACAGACTAGAGAGAGAGAGAGAGAGAGAGAGAGAGGAGGAAAGGAATGTAAACAAAAACGACAACTAAAATCCTGAGATGGATTTTATTTTGGTATGATCAAGTCAGCCCTGTAGGGGGCAGTGTTACAGTGTTATGCTTTCGTCTGCAACTTGTAAATTGCTGAGGTGTGTAACAAACACACACACCTAAGTACACACACACACACACACACACACTCAAACAGCAATCTAACATGCTGTAATTTTTTCATTTCAATAATAAACACGGAAATGAACACAATCGCTGCCTAATAATGAGGTAAGCACTAATAGTCAAAAAATGGCCAATTATATTGACTTGCTTATGTAATGGTTAACCACATAATACCAACGCCCACGTAAACAGAGCAAGATCCCTTCAGTTCACCTTCACCTCTCGTGCCCTCCCTCATTAGGACGGCCGCTCTCCGCCCCTCCCGCTCTTTGCTACATCCTCCTCAAGTCTCTCCCTCTCGCTCGCTCCCCCTCTTTTTCTTTTTGCCTTTTGCTTTCTACATTCGCTCGCTGTTTTCGCACATGCACGTTGCACAGTTGACTCGAGCCGCTCAGTGTGTGTGTGTGTGTGTGTGTGTGTGTGTGTGTGTGTGTGTGCGCGTGCGTGCGCTGCAGTGAAGACATATGGCCTGCCTCTGCACACATGATGGAGTGTGAAGTCTGCACTCTGCGCAAACACCCTTTACTGTATCTGCATGTGTGTGCACTTCATCATGTTCATCAGGTGCTTGTGTGTGTGTGTGCGTGTGTGTGTGTGTGTGTGTGTGTGTGTGTGTGTGTGTGTGAGTAAGTGTGCAAGTGCTTGTGTTTTGTTGATGAGATTGAAATGTGTGTACTGCTGTATCACGTGTTTATGTGTTTTGAGTGTGTGTGTGTGTGTGTGTGTGTGTGTGTGTGTGTGAGTGTGAGTGGGTGCGCCTGCATTCAGGGTCACATAGCCAATCTGCAGGCTGTCTGGGTGCAGCTCTGTTGCCACGGTAATTGGGGATGATGGACAGCCGGAGCTTTGGCCGAAGCTGCATAGGGGTGGGGCCAGAATGACCAATGTAGGAGTGTGTGTGTGTGTGTGTGTGTGTGTGTGTGCGTGTGGGTAGGGCTCCAGCGGCACTATAGAGAGGAAAGGAAGAGATAAGGCTACAGCGGTGTAAGCATATCAGCGCTCCTGTCAGGCAATAAAATCATTTGTATCATCCTATGGGGTAATCCCTGCCCTCTCTCACTTTATCTCTCTCTCTCTCTCTCTCTCTCTCCCTCTCTCTCTCTCTCTCTCTCTTCCTGTCTCCAGCACACAGAGGCAGATAGAGTTACAGTAGAAAAGAAAAGGATGCTACCCCTCTGTCCGGTCTCTCTGTTTATGAATGAGGGAGGGCTATCATTGATTGTTTATCTTTGCCTGGACTTCCCATGATTCCGTGCTGCAGCCCACCGGGAGGAAGGCTGATTGCATAACGGGCAGAGTTTCTCTGTGTGCTTTGGTGCTGAACTGTGAAGGCGTGCGACTTTGAAAACACTCCCCTGGGACGCTGCATGCTTTTAGTTCCTCTTTTGCTCAGTCCACTGGAATAACAGGCTCCGGGCATCAGTGCGTGCTGAGGAGTGTGTGTGTGTGTGTGTGTGTCTGTATGTTTGTTTATGAGTGTGTGTGTGTGGTTTGGCTGTGCCTACTGTACATACTTAAGCATTTGTAGCTAAAGCCTGGTATCAAAGATAGCGCAGATAGAGAGACAAGGCATCCTCTTTCCAGGAACTGCATCTGAGTTTAGTTTGGAGTCAGTGTGATGTCTGGTCTGGTCTCACCTTGCCGTAGCCCAGCATGATGATCCGCACCAGGACCACGTTGATCCTGGCTCCCAGAGACTGGTCGTGGTAGATCTCATTCACCTAGAGCCGCACACAGAAACACAGGAGGAAACACAAGTCTCACTGGGAGGAACGGGAGAATGATGAAGGAAATTAGTTTCCCACAACAAGACACTGAGAAGATAGAACCAGAGAAAAACAGAACGGAACAGAATAGAATAGAATAGAATAGAATAGACAGAACAGAGTAGAATTGAGCAGAGCAGAATAGAACAGGACGGAACAATGTAGAAGAGAATAGAGTAGAATAGAATAGAACAAAGTAGAATAGAGGAGAACAGAGTAGGATAGAGTATAACAAAATAGAGTGGAGTAGAATAGTCAGATAGAACACAACAGGATAGAGCAGAACAGACTAGAATAGAATCGAATAAAATAGAATAGAGCAGAATTGACATAAAAAAACAGAAAACAGCAGACTACAGTAAAACAGAATACAACAGAACTGAACACACAAGAACATAGCAGAATAGAATTCATTAGAATAGAATAGAATAGGATCAAATACAATAAGATAGAATAGAAAAGAATAGAATAGAATAGAATAGAATAGAATAGAATAGAATAGGAAATAACGGTGTGAACAAGGATCTGACTAAGTTTCCCACCGGCTCAGGCAGCACAGTGACAGGAGGGAATAGAACTGAAGAGAATGGAACATTAAAAAAAAAAAAAAAAAAAGGAC
>OMLF01049134.1:0-11948 GCA_900302615.1 Holocentrus rufus | reverse complement strand
CACACTGCTGTGCAGATCTGGACAGAATAGAGTAAACATCAATACTTTAGCCATTTGCTGATTATTTCCACATTTTGGCTAGAGTGCACTTTATAATCTCAGCCTGTAGAGTGATGACGTGTGTGATTTTTTTTTTTTTTCCCCAAGCCCACAAGGTACAGTAAATGATATCACTGCACTTGTGATGCTGAATCAGTTGGCAAAGGTTTGACACCGAAGCAGAAAGTGCTTTTGACTGTCGTGAGGCATCAGTATTTTATCCATTTGCTGATTATTATTTTGTGAATTTGGTCCAGCATGTGATGTTCAACCCAACTGTGTAATCTCAGGGCTTGGCCTCGTAATTTGCATGTTTCTGTTGGCCCACAAGGCAAAATAAATAAATAAAAATTGCCAATGATAAGAAAACATACATGGTTTTGACATCATGGGGCAATGTAAAATCCAGATTTTTCCAGATTCTGTGCTAGCGGTGTTGCCAAAACCCAAGCATCAGTGAATCTTGCCACAAAATATATAATTAAATAAATATTTTTCATTTGTATTTTTCACCTCATCACTGTGGATCACTGTTCAATATTCAACTTTCAAAAGCAATAGTGTGCACCGTTAAATGTATCTGAACGACATGCAAACAGAAGAGGAAAACAGTCATTTTACAATGCACCCACAGACTAAGGGTTACAAAACATCCCAGCCGAGTGATGAATTGCTCAGATCAAAATGACTTATCGTGCTCCACTGTTTTTAGAAGTGTTATTATCATCAGATGGAAACATCATTGTGAATTGGTTTAATTAGCTGCAAAGTTTCTGCAGTGTGCCAGGCAGGGCTGCAGCACTCACACTCACATTGTGTGCTGAGATTGAATGCATTTTATACACATAATGAAAACAAAGTCTTTGGCTATCTCGTCCACAGAACATTGATGCAACTTTGTAATTATTATTGAATTCACAGCCAGTAAGTGGAAATTCAGTGATTTTTCAATAGACGAATGACGGCCCTCTTCTTCTCCAGTAGAAAAACCCATATAGAGAGGAATATGTCAGCCTCCCTAATCAAGCTTAAAGCCCCAATCCCTCTATTGAAACACTCCATTACTGGCTTTATTTACAGAGAGATTTATTGGATTTAAGGACATTATTTTTAATGTGAATTTTATCATCTGAGCTTGTGGCTACGCTCACACTGGAGCTGCCCCAATTATGATATGTTTTTTTTCTCTCTCACATGTTACACAGATTTGATGTTTCTTCTTAATCATCGAATAACGAACGGCGAAAAGCTGCATGGAGTCATTCAGTTTCAATTCCAATCTGAACCACGAGGATGTGTGGTGCAGAATTGGGCCCTGAGGCACGCAAAGTCCATTTGACTCAAAATCAGGCACTGAAATTGGAATTTGTCAAATTTTTCACCTAAGACAATGGCCGTAATTTTTGGACCCATGCCAGCTTGGATGAGTCAGTCTGACCATGGAGGACAGCAAGACATAACAATAGAGAGAAAGCAAAACAGTATTAATTGGTATTTGGAGAGACATTGAAATAGAGAGAAACACACTGTAACTGAAACATGTTGGAACAGATGTACAGTCATATCTTTTGTTGCTAAATGTTACTCAGTAATGTTTTGTTGACATGCAATGTTTGTCTTTTCTGCAGCACTGTCCGTTCAAATCGGTGTCAGATATTTGTCATATTGCAGAACAGACATCAACCGCCATCCAAATAATTTGGGAAGCCACTCTGAACCGAGCATGAAGGCATATGTACATAATCCCAGCCCTGATAGCATTTTTACACACAGGCTTAGCCATTAAGACTTTGTAAAAGCACAACAGACAGCATGTCTGGCTATATGAACATTGTCATATATTTTGGGGGATTAAAGGTTATTTACAGTTCAACTCTCATGTTCCATAACCACTTGCACTTAATGCTAAACCATGATCTGTGTAGCTGCAGCCATTTCCCATGAGCTTTTAGTGGAGCACAGAGCTACTTTAGAGCCAGACAGATATGGATCAGATTATTATCATACTGCTTGTGTTGGCCATAATCAGGTGATAATGTGTAAGCACAAAATTAAGAGGGTGTAATTTCAGAGGGGCAGTAGTTTGCGATTGATATTCAGAACAGTACGTATATTTCAGATATCTTGAAAGTGTTGAGGCCAAACAGGAAGAGTTCTGTGGAGGAAAAACAGAAAATATATAGAAATAAAATATGGGGGGGGAAAAGGAAAAACATAGAAGATTTGCAGGACAATTTGTTTTCAGCTTCATCTTTCAGCATCATGGAGGTTTAATGGAGAATTAGCTATGTGCAAGTAACAGATAGATATCAATCAATCAAATAAACAAACTTTATTTATATAGCATATTTTTTACAGTCAAGAACAGAATACAATGAACACAACAAATAACAGCTGCACAAGAAAGAGTGTTGCCTGAAAAAGACTCTGTGGTACAGATCTAAGTCCTATCAGTAATATTATTAGTGAAGGTGGATTTTACATTTGTTTTTGTCTCTTGTGTATCAGCAGTAAAACAGACAGTTCAGTTAAGCTAAACATGTTGTTGTTTTTCACTTTGTTAGCTAACTAATTCACCAGAAGGCTTATTTACCAAAGCGACTGATGTTCATTTTACTACAAACACATTTACTTCAATTAAAAATGTTAGCTCTTCTACAATTTAATAAGCTGACATTATCTGAACACAAAATCCATCAAATGTAATAACAGGGAAATAGCATATATAATCACAGAAATTAACCATGCCCATGGCAACAGCCGAGTTGTACGATTATAAACTGCAGTGTGAGAAACGTACCTGCAGACCTCCAATATGGCCGCCTGGCGGAGGGTTACATCACCTGTAAAATTTCTCGTTTCAGCTTTGATGACTTGTATGATATAAAATCGCCATTCAGAAACAAAAAGATAACATTGAAATAAGATGTAGCTCATATGATAAAACAACTAAATACTAAAAAGTGCATAATTACAATATTGGACATTCACCAAAGAAAAAGGTCGCTTGATTACAACAAAGTATTTGTATCCTTCTTAACTTTCCCATACTAAACTTCCTTTTCTATTATATTTGGCATCACCTTGCACACTGCAGCTGAAAATAATTTGTCTGCTCAGGGACCGGGGGGGAGGAAAATACATTTTCCAGATCCGGACTCACTTGAAATGACAAGACCAATCACATTTGTATGCAGCCTCGCAGACGCAGGGACAATAGAGGACTGTGGTGGTGAATCTGAAGTGATTTTCATACTACGGGCAGACGCACATCTGTGGCCAACAATGGGATGGGAAACATTCAGTTGCTGTTGGTGCATATGAAGAGTTTCATTTCGAAATGAGAAATTCCACATTTGAAAGAAGTGTCACCTACTCTCACAAAATGATTGGCAGCGCAATATGTAAACAGTTTGTTTCTTTTGCAGCGTTGGTGTAACTTCATTCCTCAGATGGGAAAATGGTAATACAGACCGTATCAATCTACATTTTGCAGATTTTAATGATGAGTTTCAGATTGTGATTATTTTTTTTGGCCAAAGTGGACACATATTACTTTGGAAAATGAGTCTTAATATCTTTTTGGTTTCCAGTGCACTTTCTATTTTAATCAACAACAAGAAATGCAATAATTTATTCTGGTGCTTTCTGTAGATGAAGCGTGAAATACTAGTTAATACACCCCAGAGTGCTGGGATTCATTAGTCATCTCCATACTGCATAGGGGAAGTTTTAAGAGGAAGACAAACACCCATCAGCTGTGTGTGACAGCTAATGTAACATTATAATGTTTGTCCTCTGAGGTGAAATAGAGAGGGGGGGATGTAATTACAGTTTGAATATTTTCATTTAAGCATACCATCAGAGGGCTGGCTGTGGAGTGACAGCTCTAAAATAGCATAATTAATGCGATGTTGTTAGGACAAACAGAAGTGCTGTTTCACGTGGCTGATGTCGAAATTATGTTTGTGCTCAAAGCGGAGCAAATGTTTCGTCGTCGTCCTTGACAATGTTTGGCTCAAGGTAGTCAACACCGAGGCAGTTCCTGAAATCTTTCGAGGAGTGGAGTACAATAAGGCGGAGTTCGCACTAAGCACGCCGTTTGAACTCAGGTGACACCAGATAACCGCACCGAGACGCCCTGACGAAGCGAGTCTCCTCCTGTGCCTCTGTTTGTAAGGAATAAGAAGATAATCCAGACTAACTACAGGAAACAACCCCAAAACACGAGTTCATGGGGAGAGGATGTTGACAGTTATTCATCCTGGAAAAACCTAAAATAACTTGCAAACTGATGTTCAGCTGTTTCTCGACTTGTTCTTAACTGTGCTATATGGCAAGGAGACACGTTGGATTTACACTTATCTTCCAAAAAAGATATCTGATCAGCTCTTGAAGTGTTTTGAGTGACTGGATTTTTAGTACATTTTGGATTCACTACTTGAGATGCATGCATTTATGAGCTCTGCAATTACAATTCCTGCACTCCGTCATGATCCGGTCTGAACTGTATGTGTTTGCTGGTTTTGGTCCTGTGTTCCTGTTGTCAGTTTGCTCTCCACTTGCACACCTGTCCTGCATCAGCCTCATCAGCCCTGCCTGTCCCTCCCTGCACACCTGTTCCCCGTTCCCTCGTTAGCGCAGCCTGTATTTAAGTCAGTCTTCAGCACGTCTTCTGGTTTAGCCTGTTGTATGTCTGTGTTGTGTGGAGCTCCTGAGCTCCAGTTTTTGTCTTTGTGGTTTGTTGCAGTAAATATTAGATCTTCAGATCCTGTCCACCTGCCTGCACTCTGTGACACACTGAGATCCAATGTTAATGCCAGTAGTAAAAGGGTTTCTATATGCTACGCTACATATGAACAGTAGTGCATACACACATTCAAATGAGGGATAATGAACAGCAGGCGAGTCATTATCGCAAAGTTAACCCTAACAAGGTAATCGGGACCCTGTTTACATAATTTATTCATTTAATTTTATTACCTTCAATTTCTGAAACAGACTCTCCTTAGATTATATTTTTGCCCATAACAACTAGACCTGGATGGCTGGACGTGTTAGCAACATTTAAGCTAGGCTGCAACATTACAGTCAACCTTTTTTTGTTTTCATCTGGGTTTCTTGTTTTTTTTCTGGTGATAGTTCAGCCTCTGACCATGTATCAAAGTTTAATGTTCCACAAATAAATCGAATGAATAAATAAAGCGATGAACCAATCACAGTTGAGTATGTGTAATAAATAACTGTGCAGCATAGCAGTCAGTATGGCTGCAGCCTTATGGAACAACTTATATCTCAAACTAACTGAATCAGATGTATGAGATAAATTTACAACCATCAGACACTCGTGAGGCTGCTAACATGTCGTGTGCCACATCCGTGATAATCTGGCGTACAGAAGTCAAGGTGACTCTTTGAACCCTCCAAATGTTCACATGAGTAATCTCCATTACCCTTTGATTCTGCCTTCAGGTTCCTCAGACTGCGAGTTGATAAATATCTTGTCTCTGCCCTCCGCTTCCTGTGGGCTGGTACAGTGCGGCTGACGCGACCATGCGTCCCGTGCCCAGATAGATCAGTGCAGTGAACGGGACAGATAACGCGAGTCTCGAGTCGCAGCGATCTGTCAGATCGCCACGGTGGGCATGTAATCACATTTCAAGGCCCGTTGATGCAGAGCTGAATGTTCAGTTGATCCTGGGGCTATGCAGAGTTCAGGCACTGTTAGACGTCAGCTTTTGTTCAGTTTTACAGTTTTCCCACTGCAGCTGGCGATCATCCCGAGGCATTAAAACCAGAACAGAAAAGACACTCTTGAATTTGATTTGTCTCCAAGCAGTGACCCAAACTAAATGTAATCAAATGAAAACAAACATCACTGCTGTCAAATGAAAACCTTGCATCTTTAGATTTTTTTTTTTTTACAGTTTTTTTGCCAATTTTACATGTAAACAACTCCAAGTAAAAGAATGAGTATCAACAAAGTCGCAGTTACAAGGTTTTTCACTGACAAACAGCAACATCTGTCACTTAAAACCTGTGGATGAAGTTTGAGTTTGAATGAGCAGTGGCAGAATCATTTGAAATGACTATCCGAAAAATGTCAGCACGAATTTGCATAATGATGCAGAATGTATTGGGACACTAATATCCCAGCATGCATTTGACTGCAGGAGTTGGCCCGAAGTTCAATATCAACCAAACAAGGTCCCAAATTTCATACGAGCCGCCCAGGCGATAGGCACGGATGTCAATAGACGTCATCTTCATTTTCATTCTGGCGCTTTATTTACACAGATTCTCAACATCGGAGCGGGCGGCAGTATCAATGTTGACTCAATGTCAAAGTGTTTGCCGGGATTGCTTAATCAGTTCAGATTCATAAAAGAAAAAAAATAACGACTCTGGTTAGAGGACTTATTAAAATGGGTTTCAGTTTTCCATGGATGCATATCAAAATATCAAAAACAGACACAGCCAGTGATAAGTTTGACTTGGTAATGCAGCAAGAGGAAACAAAAGGTGCCAAAGTAACAAGACTTGATAGTGTGTGAGTGGGAAAAAAAAGAACAATAACTGGTTGCTCCTTGCTCTGTGAATGAGCTGTTGGGGTGACATCGATTTGACAGCAGAACACCAGGAGGGCTGAGGTGTGCGATGGCTATTGTGCTTTCGTCTCACCTTTTATTGGAACAGATAATGTGTGTAATCAGGCGAAGGTCTGCCGTGGTATCTCTACAACAATGGCCATGGAAAGACAGGCTTACCTTTCTGTATGGTATAAATGATAGACCCAAAAATGTCAATTTAAGTATGCTGC
The DNA here is from genome assembly GCA_900302615.1 of Holocentrus rufus. Classification (NCBI taxonomy): domain Eukaryota; kingdom Metazoa; phylum Chordata; class Actinopteri; order Holocentriformes; family Holocentridae; genus Holocentrus; species Holocentrus rufus. The sequence continues at coordinate 5,089 of OMLF01049134.1, read as the reverse complement.
ACACAATTCATGTAATCATGCAATAAGTATAGCTGTGCAGCTCCAACTGCATGAGAACACAGTCAAAATCTATATTTCTGTACTATTTCCTTATCTGAAGTCACAAAAATTCTCTACAGTCATTTTTTTTGGTGCTACATCATAAAAAAAAAAAAGTCATTCTGAGTGATAAGACTTCAGCTAGATAAGGACGGTTAATGGAGAACCAGACGACGTCAGCGGAGTTCACACACTGCGGCAACTTTCAACACACAATGTTGTGGTGAAAGACAGAGGCTGTCTTTTAAAGCTATTTATTATACTGTTGTCAGTGTGATGACATTTCTTGCCAAGGGCTCTTCTGTCCTTTATGCACTCGGTTAGTTGATGCTGTATGAATAGCGTGGGCGGTGAATTATTTCTCTAATGTCAATCTGCTGAAGTGTTTTTGTTTGTTTGGTTTTTTTTTTTTTAAATATGATGAACTGCCACAATAGTCAAGATGGTAATCAAAGCAACACTTGATAATATGAGTTGGTTTCTGTTACAGAGGATTTGAGAGCAGCTGCACCACTAAAACTCATGGAGAGGTGATGCAACATTTTTAGATTGCACCTATTTTGTTTTCTTTTCTGGCCTGTCATGATATTTGCCGACTTTGTATTTCCCCGTCTTTGCTCTCAACAGATTGTTAAAGAGTAGAAATGCAAAAGATTGTAGCAGTAACTTGCATAAACAAAGACTGGTTTCTGGTATAGCATTGAGTTAGCTGTATCCTGCATGAGCCTGGAGAGTTTGATTGATTTTGTCACCTTGGATTATATGAAGAATATAATCTAATTCTGTAGCTTTGCTGTATCAGTTACACACTTTTACATCTCTTTGGATTCAGAATCATACTTTTTGTCAAGTGCAGTTAATGCGCAGGAATTTGTGATGGCCTTCCTCAGTTCAGACACCAGCTGTGCTTAAAACGAACATTAAACCTGGATTCACTGACACACATTTTAAAGGTTCAAGTACGACCTCTCCTTAAAGTGCAAGGAGACAGCAGACTGGAGTCTCGGTTACACAAACATTTCACAGCAGCAAGGCCGCTCTGGAGGCAGAAATGATCTCATTGGTTGGGTTAAACTTCAGTGGGCGGAGCCAAAAAACAACAACAAAGAACCAAGTTTTTCACCAACATGAAGTAGCTGTCACTGAGGTTAAATACTGTCCACTGTAAAACAAAGTCTTTTGAAATGGTGATTTACTGTCAATGGAGAATAAATAGATAAATTAATAAATAGATAGATAAATAAATAAATAGATACATGAATAAATGAATAAATAGATACATAAATAAATGAATAAATTAATAAAAATGGCTTCCTTCTCATTAATTCATTTATGATCTTGGAAGGTCAGGAGGCCACTTAGTCCAGATACCGATGGATTAATATTCTTTATTTAATCTCGGAGGTCAGCTAGTCTACATAACTTAGATTTTATTTGGTTTGCTTGTTTATTTTTTCCCCTTAGCGACAAGAGCTCTAGGCCTCATAATATCACATTAACTCCAGACTGTTTTTACTCTGGGGTTGTGTAATGCCCGGCTACTTAGCCAGCTGTTTCCTTGCTAGCTAGTCGCTAGTTACCTAACTCTCACTCTGAATAACTGAGGCTCTTTGGGTCGTCTGCTGAGCTTTAACTCCAACTCCAACCAATAAGATCATTTCTGCTTCCAGAGCAGCTCTGCCTCCGGGAAATGTTTGTGTAACTAAAACTGCACAGAGAAAGGTCACTTTTTTTTTTCTTTTCAGCAAAGCATTGTGGCGTGGTGTGCATGCTCTTTTCGTCCATAAAGGATGTGTCTGCCGCCAAGTCGAGGATGCCACTTAAGAGGTTGCTCTGATTGGTGACAAACTGGGCCCATAACCCAACAGGACCATCTGCATGGCATTATGGCACTAATGCAATGAGTTCATTAAAAAGGTTTATTCAGTGTAGAGGGGGATTAGCGCACAGCCTGTTTTAGGCAGAATGGAGCGCGCCATTGGCGGGGGGGATGTTTTCAGGCCATGTTTTGTCACAGTCCATCAATCCTGCAGAGAAGGCTGCGTTATCTTCTTCATTAATGAAGTCCGCACACCCAGCCTTTCTCTCCCCCTCATTTGAATGTGTCTTTGGTCCAAAGGATAGAGAGGTTATTGTAGGTCTTGTTTAAACAGGATTCAAACCTGCAATCCTCTCCCCTCTCCTGTGAAATGAATTATTTTCAGCGTGCGTAGAAATAGGAAAGAGGACAGCTTCCAGTCGAATCTTTACTCGACGTGGTATTTTTAGCAGAGCCTTTTTGAACTCCCCTTTGAACTACTTTTTGTGTTAAACTTACCCCAGCAAGAGCGCTTTCGCCCGCGCTAACAACATTTTCCCATCAGCCAAATCCCGCAGACATCATTAAAGATAATCTAATAGGTTCAAGCGATAATAGTTATGCATTAACCCTTGAGAAAGAAAAGGGAGTGTTGCATATCATTTAGTGAGACTTCCCAGCAGGAGAGCTGCTCCTGGAGTTACGCTAAAAGGTACAGAGGAGATAACAAGCCCGCCGTCATTAGCAGTGTTATTGTCATGAGCTTCCTGAAGTGGGGGAGCCATTAACAAATGAAACAGGAGGAGAGAGATTGTTGGCTCTTTGATTTTCCATTATCACTGATCTGCTTACATTCCAGGAAGCCTCAGAGAGTCGGAAATATAAGACAGTAGGACTACTCGTCAATTTAGGTGGTGACTCACTGATTGATTGATTGATTGATTGATTGGAAAAAAACATGGTCAAAGAGTTAATTTCTGGCTGAAAGTGTCACATTATTTGTTGTGGCTGTTTGTGAGCAACATGAAGGATTATTGGCATTTCCATATGAAACGTTTTAAAATTTTATTCAATTTCTTCCCAATAATTTTCACCAGTCGGAAATTGACAGATAAAACTCACCAAAGAGTCAGTTTTGTGAAATCTATATTTATATTTCTTCTTGGTCTATCTCCAAACACATATTGAGCTCCTCTAACCATCTGTGGGTCTCTTTAAAATATACTGTTAACACTCCAGAGATATTGAGGCCCTTTCAGACTATCTTTATTTCAGCGTGTGCTGTCTGGAATACTGATAACTTTCTGTGTGGCGCAGCCTTATCCTCATATTCAGTCTCATATATAGTTCTGCAGTTTTCTTCAAACAAGTTCTCAGATCCAAGGACATGCGTTCAAATGCAGTCTGGACAAATCAAACACGACAAAATACTGTTCTGAGGTAGCACACGTCTGAATCGGTTTGCTTTTTCAAAGGTTAAACAAACGCACGGTCTGATTCTTCTGATCCGCTGCTGACTGGTTCGTCCTCAGAGCATCGTCCTCCCACAGAGAGCGACTCCACAGGTCGTTTGTTCCCACCCTGGAGAGCGGTTCCTAAATTAGCGCCTCTACTGGTGGTGAGTGACGTGGTAGAAAGAGTGAGAAAGAAACGGTGATTAGGAAGATGGACGGGTCAACGAAACATGGGACTTTGATGCAGGAGACCTATGTCATTTTTGTTTTGCTCATTTCTGCGTGTTTATTATTGTAACCATGACAACGAAAGTCCTTACAATAACTTTACCATAACTTTAACCCCAACTTTTTCCTAAACTTAACCAAGTAGTTTTTGGGCTAAAACATGATCAAATGGCGACTGTTTTGAGAGTTTGTGCACAATTTAAATAAATAAATAAATAAAAGATTTGTTTGTTTGTTTGTTTTTTGGTACTGTTGTTTAGGTTTGTTTGAGTACAGCTCTCCCTCCTGTCTTGTGCCATGCCATACATGTATTTATGTTTGTCACTTGTATTGCATTATAAATTTAATAATAATAAAAAAAGGTTGTCTGTGCACATGGCGTGCTTCTATGTGTCCCATTAAAGGGTAGCAACAATCAACCCATGTGGTTACCTGGGTTGGAGGATGTGTTGTTAATTCTATGTAGCTGCTTATTTTATTCATTTATTATTCCATTCTCAAGTCCTTTTTAAACATGCTGGTGATGAAGCGCTACATGAAAAAACAATGAACTGGCCAACAGCACAAGGACGGCAGGACCTCACATGTTAAAGAGCCAGTGGAGGTGCGCTGTATATTCAACATGCTACACAGCAGCCCGGAGTATGAAGTCAGTGTCTTGTTCAAGGACATCTCTGCAGGCCAGATGCTTTCTAATTATTTTGCCACCCTGGCGCCTCAAATGCTCATTTATTCCACTCACTTCATTTCCAGGGTCTTAGCATCCATTTCACAGAAGTAACAGATCTTCTTAACGTATTTTTTGAATTCAGTTTAGGGATTAACTTCCCGACCGTTTCTGCTTGGAAAACTATATGCTGTGTAAGTGCATATAGGAGCCAATTGTCTGCCAACATCAAGAACTCTGTAAGTGCTCATATTGTGTGTACTTAGCATGTCTGTGGATGAAAAGATGAAAAGAGGGAGTTGTGCAAATGTGATGAGTCACTGTTTCTGCAGCAGTGCCGGGATTCAGAGCACGTGATGTCATTTTCTGAAATATTCAGCAACCAGAAGTGGATGTGACCCAAAGTCAAAACAAAATGAAATGTTAAACCCAAATTGGTCATCGTCATGTGTGGAGAATGAATTTGGGCGGTGTGACTCATTTGATAGAGCACTCAGAATGAGAAAAGGTGCCTCGGTTCAGTTGTAATAACTTTATATAGAGCTTTTCAATACCAGTAACAAACGTGCTTCACATCAAAATAAAATGACAGTTTCATTTTAAAAAAAGACTGTTGCTCATTTTAGATGGCAACCTGGAATCTGGAGTAAAAAACTACACTGTTTTTCCTCTTAATTTTATAGTATTTGTGTGTGTGTGTGTGTGTGTGTGTGTGTGTGTGTGTGTGTGTGTATATACATATATATATATATATAGATATATATGTGCACACATGTTTGTGTTTGCATGGGTTTATGTAAACATTTTTCTGTGTGTGTGTGTGTGTGTGTGTGTGTGTGTGTGTGTGTGTGTGTGTGTGTTTTAAAGGCCTGCACTGGATTTTTTTTTTCTTAATGCCACAGC
>OMLF01049133.1:0-12990 GCA_900302615.1 Holocentrus rufus | reverse complement strand
GAGAGAAAGAGAGAGAGAGAGAGAGAGAGAGAGAGAGAGAGAGAAAGAGATCACTACAACAGGATATTTTGTCACTATGGTTACTGGCAGTCTCTGAAACTAGACTTCTGTATGTCACGCCACTCTCAGTTAGGCCAGCATGCTTTTACACCGCTGACAGTACAGATTGAACGTTAGAGACAACTCTTACAGGAGAAATGTCATGCCTGCAGGATTAGGACAACATCAGTCAATCTGAGGAATAACACGCTTCTTCTGTTTGGTAAGTTCCCTCTTCTAGCCATGATTTTAATTGATTGTTAATCATTCCTCCTGACACAGATGAGAATAAGGCTGGCACATCAGTGGATGAGGCGGTGAAAGGTAAGCTGAACTGTCCGAGGCTTGAAGGTAAAGCACCTAGATGAATTTGAACTTATGATGTCATATTGGTTAAATATGTGGCTATACTATCATTTACAGTAAGATAATAGATGCTATCTTTCGTGTTTGCAGAAAAAAAAAATCTATATATATAAGTATATCTGAATAGTTTGGTTACAAAATGTGACTTTCTCCATTTAGAAAAAAAAGAAAGAAAACAGAAACCTACTCTTACCACACTACCACAGAAGTTACCACAGAAATGACAAATGATATATTTTTAAAGTACTTAAGTGCTTGACGAAAAAAATTGTATCCTTTACAGATAATGAATGATGGAATACATGTTATTTTATTTTATTTTGTTTTATTTCTAAAATTTAAATCAAGTTGATGTTACTCTATGGAGCAGATTAAAAAAAAGGCACAATACACTGAGTTTAATGCGAAAGACATAAAAAGGATAATGTTACTGCAAGACCCATCAAACGTCCTTGACTTGTATTAATTTAAGGAAACATTTTTCTTCACTTCTCCATGTGCTCTTGCAGATAGCTGTTAGAGCGGGTCATGATTTTGGCTCGCAGGGTATGACTTTCCGACTGGCGGCCGTTCTATTGCACAGCACCCTGGGGAGGCTGACTTCCTCATATACACTGTCTCTCAACACTCACCATGTTTTCTGTTGTGTGAGAGTGAGTGCCACAGCTGTATTCACAATCACTCTAAAACCCTGGAATTGTTCACAGATTTCCGTCATGTCACTTTTAGCTACAAACAAGGGCACGGACCAACAGCTATATCCTGTAAGTCAAATAGGTTACTGGTAGTAAACAGAGCAGTGGTTTGGAAATGGAGCACAGATGGCTCTCCTAATTACATCAGCGCTCAGGTATCTTTTTTTCTCTTTATTCTTAGCCTCACAATTAAACTGATGTCGGATTTACTCACAATAACCTTAAACTTTGGTAGAATCTTCACCTAATAAACTATTTTAATTACTATATCAAAACAGCAGAGTGAACAGTGTTGAAATTATAGGTGCGTTTCTGCTTTAGTCAGATTGCAATGAGTGTCAACTTGTGTGTACCAGGTACACACACACGCACACACACACACACACACACATACACACACACACACACGATTACAACATTTTTTTTTTTCAAGAGATGTGAAAATGTGGTTCCACAAGGGCTTTACTACAGATTTGGTTTGCTCCCTGCGCTCACTGAGAACATTATGCCACAAGGTGGCGGTGCACACCACACCGCAGCTTCTACTATAGTCTGAGTTATTCCTGTGGTGTCTGTGTGTGTAAGCATTAGTCCATTCAGAATGTTCCCTTTTTTCATCATTTGAAACAGACAAACCGTTTCGAGTGAACTGAGAGGGAATAAAAAGAACATAAATTGTGGTGACATGTTCCTTATTCGTTAGATTAACAAGCCTCTAAAGCAAAAGTCACATGACCTTTGGTGAGAGAAACAAAAATATATTATCATGAGTGAGATAATTTGTTACTATTTGCAGATACACTTGCTCACATTACAAACTATGCAACCCATTTGTAGCTTATCAGATTTTTTTCATTTTTTTCATTTCATGTTTTTCATGAAGGTCATGCTGCTATGGGAAGCAACTTTTTAGCATAACACTGCGTGCTGTCCTGGTGAAAAACAATTAGTTTTACTTCCCTTTTGAAAGTCTTGTTTTAGATATCCAGACCCTACAGGTGTGTGTTGGCTCATACAAGGGAAAATGTGTACAAGAAAAGCTGTTCATGCCAACGGTTTCATTTCATTATGCTATAGGTGCAATGTTTCACTTTTTCTTCAAGATTTCTTCAGCCGTTTTGAAGAAGAGGAAATGAAGAAGAAAAGCAAAGCTAAGCTAGTGAAAAATCCCCAAGCTGGACCAAAAGCGTTAACAACTTTGTTTCTCTTTCTGCAGTTGCTGGCTCGCTGAATGTGAAGATGGGTTCTACCAAAATGCCTTCAACCGTTACCCAAAACAGCAGTGTCACCTTCCCTGACAACTGTGACACCTTATACGCCCACCGGGACTATGCTAAGATCATCATACCTTTTTTCTACTCCATTGTATTTGTTGTAGGACTGTTTGGGAACGCCCTTGCCCTCCATGTCATCCGCCCCAATCTAAAGAAGATAAACTCAACCACATTGTACTCGCTCAACCTGGTCATCTCCGATATCCTCTTCACCCTTTCCCTGCCTGTGAGGCTGGTCTACTACGCCCTGGGGTTCCACTGGCCCATGGGTGAGGCCCTGTGTAAGATCTCTGGCCTGGTCTTCTATATCAACACCTACGCAGGGGTCAATTTTATGACTTGCCTTAGTGTAGACCGTTTCATCGCCGTGGTTTTGCCACTGCGCTTTGCTCGCTTCAGGAAGGTCAGCAATGTCCGTTACATTTGTGTTGGTGTGTGGCTGGTGGTCCTCATCCAGACCCTCCCCCTCCTCGGCATGCCCATGACCCATAAGGAGAGAGATGGCACCATCACCTGTATGGAATACCCCAACTTTGAGAGGAGCGGGACCCAGATTGCCTACATACTAATTGGTGCTGTCTTCGTGGGTTATGTAATCCCTGTGATCACCATCCTAGTGTGTTACTCCGTCCTGTGCTTCAAACTCCGCCACACAGCAAGGACCAACCATCTGACCGAGAAGTCTGGTCGAAGCCGCAAGGTCATCGGCGTGATCTGCTGCGTGTCCCTGGTGTTTGTCGTCTGTTTCAGTCCCTACCACATTGACATCCTGCAGTACATGATCCGGAAGCTGGCGTCCGAACCTGGCTGTGCCGAGCTCGCAGCCTTTCAGAAGTCGTTACACTTCACCGTCTGCCTGATGAACCTCAACTCCTGCTTGGATCCTTTCATCTACTTCTTTGCCTGTAAGGGCTACAAGAGGAAAGTCATGAGGCTGCTGAGGATGCAGGTCAGCGTGTCTTTCTCCAGCGCAGTGAGGACCTCACCCGAGGGCTCGTCCAAGGACGTGATCGACAGCAACAAGATCCAGCTCAACAGTTCTAGGTATAACCAATGAGAAGCTATAAACCAATGAGAGAACTTTCTGGAGAGGGTTAGCACAATGGGTTACACAGGACGAGAGGGACTGTTTATTCTCTGTGAGCCTACATGTACCAAGGACCAACGAAAGTGTGGGTCAAACAAAGACATTGAAATGAGCAAACTCAGGTCATCCTGGATCCAAAACAGCTACTCAACATCTGTGAAAATTTGGAATGCAGCTGCAGCGGACCAGATCAACTTCCACAAGAAGAGAGAAAAAAAAGCATCAAAGGAATGGCAGACAATTTTATGGAGAAGGAAAATCCAGCACTTCCTATTTCCACATATTCTCTTGGTGACAGAATTACTCAGGAATGCAGGTAACATTGCAGCAAATCAAAGAACAAAAAGCATTGTTTTATGAAGCATGTCGATGTCTATAAATGTTTTGAGGGCACACAATGTACTGTCATGCTAAATGAAATAGAGAGAACAGTTTGTCTCTTGAAGTACCGTTACCATGTTAAAAATTCATTTCCATTGTTGTTGATAATGAAGTTGTTTGGCTTTCTTTTATTTGTCAATGAAAACCTATAAGTGATGTCAATGTATGTTTTGAGAATGTACAGAAAGAAAAAAATCCCATAAAACTACTCATTTCCTTGTGTGGGGATTTTTTGGGCTTGGTTGGGCTTTAAGGGAAACACCAGTCACACATTAGTGCCTGCCCTTCTGAAAAATATATCCTGTAGTGATTACTTTCAGCCTCCAGAGGACAGCATAGCACTGAAAGTGTGAAAATGTGACAGTAAAGGAAGTCAAGGGGACATTTCACAGGCAACCACATAATCCTCTTCATATTTGTAGGAAGTGGCCTAAATAATTGAAAACATTTGAATTGATTCATTTTGTTGCACAGAGTACTTTTCTCTTCCAGATATCTTGCGGAAATTGCACATAAATTGAAGGGAAATGCAGTGAGAGGCATTCTGAGGAAACACATTTAGGTGTTACGATGCATTAGACCTATATGTAAAAATTCACTTACACCGGGTTTGAGGCAGGAGTTGATTAATAAAGACCAGAGAATCATAATGGAGGGGAAGCCTTACAGAAGCAGCCACATGATGGGTATCAAAGAGAAGAAAACATCACACAGACTGTTGTCATAACAACATATTGCGGTGAACACAAAGTGCCATCTGGTAAGAGATTTTTAAGACACATTGAGAGGACGAGCAGATAGATAATTATTTCTCAGGAATAAGAATTAGATTGAATAAACAGCCTAAAAACAAACACTGTGCCAGTAATACACCACACACAGAGTGAAAGGCATGATTTTGTGAACCCGGAAGGAAGCTTTTCAACCATTGTACGTAAATACAATGTACTGAGCAAACCAAGTGAGAAACCAGGTTCACCAAGAAAAAAAAAAAGAGAGAGAGAGAGAGTGAAAGTAGGCAGCTAATAGTTGTAACTTTTGTGAAGATCAAATAGACTGTGGAGGCAGCCACAAGGCACATAAGGGAAATGCCATAAAGCGTGGGAATGTGTGATACAGTTTCTATTTCACGAGATGTATGATAGTAATGGAAAATATGAGTTAGGGGAGCATGGGAAGAAGTTTTGATCACAAAAACATGGTCTCTGTGCCAAATAGCTCTCTCACACACACACACACACATCCACACACACCATTAGTATTCAATCCGGGTTCAGCTTGACCTTGAGCGTTTCACCTGAGGTATGTGCTTTGCATCCATTAAGTCGACGTGGTGTAAAACCATCTCACAGCATCAGCGTGAAGTGTCTATTACCACCGTCTTATTTCCTGTTTATATGGCAACTGCCTCAACATCCTGTTTTTAATTACTTCTCTCCAGCAGCAGATGCTTCTCACAGCAACCTGCTGTGGATTACTCCCCTGAGAACTAATGTGCTGTGACAGACCCCACTTTTCCAATCAATAACTCGCCCTAAATCTGCCATCTCTCTGCCTGCCAAACACACTCCCACTTCTAATGGCACATCATTTTCTTTAAGGGGGTGTAATTGCAGAACGCGGAAAGCTGCAGCCCTTTGTGTTCCGACTATGTAGTAGACACTGTGTAGGTACTGTACAGAAACTACAGTTCACACTTGACACAGGAAACCATGGGGGCTTTACACTCTGTTCCGTGTCACCACCATTTCCATCAATGTTACAAAGCATTCACTTCCCTCTTTTGGCTGTAGAGCAGAGTGTTCAGAGAAATGGCCATGCCGCTCCATAAACCTGTTGGTGAGAGCTTGCTGTCAAGATGCTGATGTCTAAGAAGCGCTAAAAAGATTTCCGTGGTAAGTGCAGTCATTTATTGAGCAGGAAATGTTATCTGATCTCGTTGACTTTTGAGATGAGAGACAAGTTGGATGGATGTCACTGCTTTGTGCTGACACTTTAGCACATCACCTCTGCTGTACACTGTAGTTTTCCTGTGATTGTCTGGAGTCAATTGTTCTTTGCTTTAAATGGCCAGAATTCACAATGTACAGCTCAATGATTGGCGGTTTGAATCGTTTATCAAAGGAAAAATTAAGAAGTTAAAGCATTTAAAATAAGAAGTCACATGATTTCTAATGAGGACACTTAAAATAATTTCACTTCCATGTTTTACCCAAGATGCAGATATGAGTGGTTTCTGTTTTTCCAAATGATATTCAGAAGCTCTGATATAATTTGTTGGTGTTTTCTTTTTTTTCTTCTTCTTTTTCTTTTTCTTAGGCGTGTTTGTTTTTGTATATAACATCATATATAATGCTGTAGAATAACAGACAGACAGATATGCTCTCTTTGTCTTCCCTCGGCTTTCACACTGCAGCTGCACAGCTGTTTAAAAATAAGTATTCAAATGATGTAGCAGCAGGTTCTGCAAACTGTGAAATACAGACACATATTTAGAAACAGCCTCTGGCCATTTCAGCCTCAGTACGTCTTCTGGAAACCTGTTTGCTTCATACGATTTTCCAATTTTCACTCAAAGAAACTTTCATTTAGCTGGTACTGTTCCTCGGCTGAAATCAAAATACCAGTGTTATGGAGTTTTATTATCTCCTTGATAGCCCATGTAGCCCTCTGAAAGATGTGTATAGAACATTAAAAAATAGGTAATTATCTTGTTTGGCTCTTTGGATTGTTTGACAAGCAATTCTTAACTGATTTCAAGTCAATACAAATCAATGTGCAACTTTTTAAGAGCTGAAAATTACCTTGCCTGTTCCTTTTTTGGAACATTTTGGAATATTTCTGCAGTAAATCCCTAGAATTCCAATTTAAACAATATTAATTTAGCTAAGATAGGTGTATTTTATTAGTTTCACACACATTGTTTATCAAAGGCACACCACAGATGGTACAAACTCACTTAGTCTTTTTTTTCTTGCTACAATCTGCCGAGCAGCATGACCTGTCAAAATATGCTTATTTAAAAGACCTCATCTCAAATCATAACAACAAACAGGGCTTACACATAGTAAAAAGGCATGATTAAATTAAAATATAAAAAGTATAAATCCCTCCCATAAGCCAGTGCATTTCACAGTCTAAACTTTCTGTTCTCTTTCATGAATTGTGGAAGTTGCAGCATGAAACTGGATCTGAACATTTCCAACATAACCATGGAGTCCAGTCCAGTGCAGCTGGAGCAGGTGCCGGTGGAGTATCGCATAGCAGGCCTGGTCTTCTACTGCTTCATCTTCGTCGTAGGAGTCATCGTCAATATCACCGCCTTGTGGGTTTTCGCCCTCACCACCAAGAAGAGGAACTCAGTCACTGTCTACATGATCAACGTGGCGGTGGTGGACCTCACCTTTATCCTGCTGCTCCCCTTCAGAATGGTCTACAAGCACCAGGACTACTGGCCCTTTGGAGACCTCTTCTGCCGGGTCAGCGCCGCCCTCACCATCTTCTACCCCTGCATGGCCCTGTGGCTGTTCGCCCTGATCAGCGCGGACCGCTACGTGGCCATCGTCCAGCCGAAGCACGGCAAGGAGCTGAAGAACATCCCCAAGGCCGTGGTGGCGAGCGTCGGGGTGTGGATCATGACCCTGGGCAGCACCGTGCCCCTGCTCTTCACCGAGGACGACCCCGACCGCGCCTCCAACTTCACCACCTGCATCAAAATGCGTGACATCATCCACCTGCGCCGCGACAACCCAGTCAACTTCGTGCGGCTCATCTTCTTCTTCCTAGTCCCCATATGTATCATGATCGGGTGCTATAGTGTGATTGTGGACAACTTGATCCACGGCCGCACCTCTAAACTCAAACCTAAAGTGAAGCAGAAGTCCATCCGGATTATCATCACACTCATCGTCCAGGTGTTGGTGTGTTTTGTGCCTTTCCACGTGTGTTTGGCGGTGCTTTTGGTGAGGACGGGTGCAGAAGGGGACTACAGCACGTGGGGGGCCTTCACCACCTTCCTGATGAACCTGAGCACGGTCTTAGACATTATCCTGTACTACATCGTCTCAAAGCAGTTCCAGGACAGGGTGATCAGTGTGATCCTGTACAGGAACTACCTGCGAAGTGTGAGAAGAAAGAGCAGACACACGCACACCGGCAGCATACGATCAATGAGCAACTTAACCAGTGCAATGATATGAATCAACTACCAAGCCCATGTCAAAAAAAAAAGTGACACTGATATTTAACACGTGCATATGTGTGCAATGTACTGTAACACTGAACACTTCACATTGTCTAGGCGCTGATTATCAAACGGATCAAAAACTGTAATTAATTTCCAGGATGTAAATTCACACTCACAGTATGGGAGTATTGTTGTGGCATAAACATCTGCGTTCAGAGCTGATTGGCTCACCCATGAGACTTGAGATGATTTCAGCACATCTTTGCTCTGGCAGACAAAGCACCAGTGTCTCAGGCTCAGGTGTAATGTATGAAAGCTAAAATAAGCCCTTTGTTTCCAAGCCGCTGTTTCGATATTGTTTGCAAATCTAGCGGCTATATTCAACCTTCTGCCTGCACGTCAACCCGAAAAGGCCTGACCACGAACAGGAAATGATTTACTTTCCTTTTCTTTCTTTCTTTCTTTTGAGCTGCGTTTCAGCTGAATTGTAACTTCAACGCATCATGAATGAGTAATTTTAATGATCACTGATTTTATTTATATGAATGCCACAATAACCAAGATTATTTGTTCTGTTGTATTTGTTGATCTATTTTGGTGTCTTTTCACTTCGACCACTGCGGTGACGAGTTTAAACCCAACCAGAAGGAGGTGCCTTCATACAGGAAATAATAACCACAACCTGCACGAAAGCTGTTGTTTGCTTCGTCACCAGGTGATGGCAGCATGTCACAGAAAACACAGCTAGATCCGGTCTACCTGCCAGAGCAAGAGAAAGATTTTTCTAAGACGTCTTGTCTCCATTATAGTGGACACTGGGGAAGTTTTCTGTCCTCTGTCCAGTGGAAAACATTTTACTTTTTTTCATCACACTCATCATTCAGGTGTTGCTTTGATTCATTAACTTTGTGTATGCCTTACATGAGCTGTGCAGCATAACAATGACTTGAAAACATTTTAGCTGTTCTGTGAAATAAACATGATTTCACCTCCTCGCACAATAACTGCAGTCACGGCAGCTTTATCAGTGTTTATGGAATATGTGTTTATGGATGCACAAATGCAAATAGTATCGACTGGACGTTAAATGATTCAGTCACTTGGAGTGCTTTTACAGTAATATTCCCAAGAGGTATCAGAGTGGCTGTTCACCTGCATTTAAAGCAACATTAAGAGAAAACCTTTTCTGCATTGCTGTACCTTCATATCGACTCTTTGTTGCACCACTGCTGTCAAATCTTAAGGACTGAAGCAAAGTTATGTTGCAAGATCCTGCAGTTTATTCTCAGTTTATTCCTAAGATGAAAGGTGTGAGTTATTAAATGTGTAACAATCCTGCCTTTGCAAAGAGATAGACAGTGGCTATTCAATTAAAATGAAAAGAGGAAATGAAAAAAAAAAAAAAAACATGTTTGAATGTGATCTCACCCAAGTGTTGCTTTGTTGTTGCCGGTCACCGAGACGAAAGGATGGCGTGAGCGAGTGTGTTAGTCTCATTTACGCAGTCTTAACTGGCTTAGACAGTGAGTCAGTGTGGCTGAGTGACGATGTGGTGTCTCATACAATTAAATGGTCGAGGCATTTTGAGGTGTAACCATACACATCATGATCGCTATCTAAAGTCTCATGGTATGGCCTATGAGTCCACACAAAGACCTAAATGTACCATGCTACTTAAACCATAAAAGATTGTGACAGATTGTGGTTACAGAAATACCCTCTTAACATCATATCTCTGTTTCCATGAATCCAAGGGAAGTCACGCTGTATACAGCGTAAAAAAAAATGCACTGAGAGTTAATTTGGTGGTTGGATGGTATGCATGAAAGGTCAAAAAGTGTCCAGACTGTAGCATGTAGAGGGATAAAGTTATGATGTGTTTAATAAGAGGAGGCAGAATACAAGATTCCCGTCTCACATGGAATTCTGGGTACTGCAGTTCATCATCCGATGATAGGTTTATTGTCTGCCTTGACTACAAGACGATTTATAACCGAGGGGTCAAAGGTCAAATGAAACATCAGAGGGTCGTCTATCTGTCCCACCTGTTAGACATCAAAGACAAACCAACCACGCTGCACACAGCAACTGGCATTTAAAACAATTAAGTTTCCTGTCAAGTCCCTGTGATGAATTATCCGGAAGCTTTACCCGCTGTAATTCTAAATCTTCACAACAAGTGCCTTTGTTGTAGAGAAATTAATGAAAACAAGATTGTCTTTCATAGGAGCTGATCTAACAGCGCGACAGCCAGCTGCTCTTCTTTGGGAATAAAAACAGTCAGCATTAAACAAAGCTCAGAGAAAATACTTTTTTTTTTTTTTTTTCCTACCGCTCGTGTGGAAAACAAATCAGGCGGCAAGCGCAGTGGCCATCTGTTTTGTTATTTGATATGTGTGAATACATGTTGTAATGACTTTGTTTGTGAATCACTCTGCGCGGCAGAACACACGAGAGCTCTCGAAGTGCTGGAGTGTTCAAAGCTAATCATATAATTGGACACAATAGTCGATGACAAATGGAGACGCTCGGAGCCAGCCAGCTGGGGAAGTGAATATGTAATCATTGTAAAATCATATCATTTTTGCATATTTGAAGACAGCTTAATAGAGTTTGCGTGTCAGCACACTATCAAATGATGATCAGACACAGTGTTGCTGTATTTGTTTTCTAAATAATGCTCTGTCGGGCGATTTGTCTTCCATGATTCAAAGTGTTTCTGCAGAGTTTAAGTCTTACCTGCTCATTTAAGTTCCATGCTATAACGAAGCTTAAAGAGGATTTGGGACAAATGGTCTTTCTGTATATAAAGGAATATGCTGTAGTAGGTGGTGTGCTAACAGCTTGTTGTATACCACACCATCTACACCATAACATCTGTTAATACAAGACTATAGAAGATAATAACAGCTTAACCCACAATAATGTTTCATCAGAGCAAATTTGGTACATAAGGTACAATGGTTATATTGTACCATGACCTCCAAAACATAAAATTAAATACTGCAAGAAATCTCCATCCTAAGAGTCATTTAGTATCCTATTCTGTGTTGAAAGCTTGTTTTCCTACAAGCAAGTGGAAATAATTGTCAGTGGGATGAGATAATCCCACTTGTTTCCAGTGCAGCTTCAGTTGTTTGAGGAAGCATAAATATGTTGAAACAAGGCAGTTTAAGTCAGAGAGGTCCACTAGTTTTATGAAAATGACACTAGAGTCAGCAAAATTCTGGAAACAAGTTGATTAGTATTGGAAACGGGTGGGATTATCTCATCCCACTGGCAGATTTTTAAGAAAAACAGAATTTTAAGACTGAAGATAAAACCGAATTACTTGTTAAAATGCAGCGCACCACCAGACGATGGAAGATAATGACAGCTTAACCCACAGTAATGTTGTCAGGTGAGCACATTTTGGACATACAATGGCTATATTATACAGCTCAAAAATATACAACCAAAGCAGATTTGTGCCACCCAACAACAGTGGGAACACAACGTCGCAGTTAGGTTTAAAGGACTGTTCCCCTACACTTTTACTATACCATTAGTCTTCATATTGTTCCCATTAGAGTGCATGAGCACATGAAAGAGATCCTATAATAATTTTATATATATATACAGCCAGCCCGGTGCGATGTGGAGCAGAGTCCAGCCTCGCCTGGGCCTCCCTATCTACAGTATGGCATTAGCAGCGAGCAGCTGCCTGCATTTACATCATTTAGCGTTTCTCTCAGGGCACTTTAATACACAGAACCTCTCCCCTGGTAAACTTTACAATAGGATGTTGAAGGATACTTCTGGACTGCCATAGGAAATGAGAGGCACATGTGTGTGTATCTAGTGGGTCCCCCCCGTGATGCTCAGTTTAAGGGCTGTGCAACGAGACTAATGGATTCCTGTTGTGGACTGAACTAGGTTAAGTGCATGAGCTATTGTTCTTATCTGTGGTTGCTGCACCGCACATTCACAATAATGTCTTATATACAGTAGAAACTGTGTGAGGTATCCCACATTTTTACCCAGGGCAGCTCCGTAGACGTAATCTTTTCCTTTGGCAATTGAAATCTACGCAGCATTGTCTTTTGTCTCCATTAAAAGGAGATAATCTACTGCAAGAGTGCCAAACGCTACCAAACTGACTCCAATTGACCCTGCAGTTAGCACAGCACTGGAGAGGGAGAGGAAATGTATGGCCTTGATTACAGCTGTGTGTCTATTTTAGCAGATTGTCCTGTTGCTGATTCACACACACAGCCAGTCGCAGCACCATTAGCACATATAAATAATGTAAGGCCTGTTTTTTTTTTTTTTTTTCCAGCTCTCTACTCAGCTAAGTGCCTGGAAACCTTGATCTCCTCTTGTCAGGTTCTTCATAGATTAGTATAAGATTTATTTTGAGTCGGTAAAGCGGCGCGTTCTTGTCAACGTTCTCAAGTGTTCGGCTCGATACATTTGGGAATGTTTTTAATTGTATCATGTGAAGTGGAATGGGGGGCTCCGGTGGGGACTGTGTCAGGTTGTGTTAATATTTAATCCAGCCTCACTCCAGCTTCCCCGTGATCTGTGGTATCGTGGCTAAAAAGACATGAGTAGAGACACCGTAGCTCCCAAACACCACCTCACTTAGGATGTTGCACCGCGAATAACTTGTGATGACACTGTTAAAGGCATTATATTGTTTCCCACTCGCGTCCCTCATGTGCATTCCTCCACTGAGGCTCGGGCCGCGGCGCGGCACCCTGAAGAATACGAGTGATATTATTGCAGCGGATACTAATGCACTCGTTTCACCTGATGTGCATCTAAAGAGAGCTGATTGACAAATTGAATGTAAGAGGCAGGTAGAGGGGAGGAGGAGGAGCGGAGGAGTTGTGTGTGTGTGTGTGTGTGTGTGTGCGTCTGAGAAAAAAGGAGGGCACAATGTAAACCTGGGAGAGAGAGAGAGAGAGAGAAAGAGACCTA
>OMLF01049131.1:0-14242 GCA_900302615.1 Holocentrus rufus | reverse complement strand
CTGGGGGGGACTGTGGAGGGGGGAGGACTTTTCTCTGTGGGACAGGTGATTCAGGAGGGATGATGATCTGGGGGAAAAAAAGACAAGACGGCAAAGACAAGAAAGCAAACAGAGGAGAGATAAAAACAGGAGTCAGAATGAAGGACAGAATATGGAAAGAGAAATACCATTTGGCATCATTGACTGAACTGGTTAAAGTGATTGCCAGTGAAAAAAAACTTGACTGTGATGAAATATCTTATACTGGGACTCAACATCTGCCACTGAATTCTTTGACTCAAGTCCAAATGTAGTCAAAAGATGGGCCAAACAATATAAACATAAGCTAAAACATCAAAAGCAGATGACTTTCCAACTTTGGGTTTAACGTGATCCCAGAACAGCACCAGTGACTTTTGCCATGCGCCACTTATCACTACCTTATCCACAGATGGCAGAGCCCCTTCTTCCCGCGTTCGTTGGGGGTTTGACATGACGATAACCCCTTCTGTCAGCCAATCATCTGGCTGCTGTTTATGCTGGCGCTCCACCCGCCCAATCCCAAGTTTCCCCTGAAGTTCCTCAATGAGACGGTCTTGCGAGCTGCTCTTATTCACAATGACGGGTCCCATTTTACGCCGCAACAGTCCATCCCGGTACATTGGATGCACATTGGAGGTTTCTTTGGTGCGGCGGATAACTGACTTGAGCTGGAGAGTGGATGATAAGGAGTTGTGGGTGCTGTGGGTGTGCAATTTGCCACGATGTGCATGTTGGGTTACAAACACAAGCAGCACAGGCAAAGCACAGGATCTCTCAATCAGCTGGCTCAAGCCCTCAAGCGATGGCTCCAAAATATGCCTTCCTCAAAATGCTCTGGAGTTTTTGCAAAGTGCTCCTTTATCCAATAAAGTCTGGTTGCAGAAGCTAAGCATGGCCTTCCAATCCACTCGAATCCATTATCTACCATCAAGTCTACTTCAAACCAGTCAGGTATCTGTGGCAAGACATGCTGGATAGCTGAAATCAAGACGACAGAGCTGTGCTCGAAAAAACCGAGATGTGTATATTCTCATGCCAAACAAAATCAGAGGAAACTGATATTTGTGATCAAAGACGCACAGTTTTGATGCCCAGCAAAACAAAATTAATTTAGACACTGAATACAAACATGCTATGAATACAAACATCAGTTGTGTGTTAATTAGTGCTAATGTGCACTGTTTCAAAATATTGTAGAAAACAAAAAAAAGTGATGTCATCTGTCATTTTTGATTATACTGACACAGTCGGCGATTGTATCAATGTATCAAACACTTTGTTTGCATCATCCTTTGGCTGAGTAAACATGACAAGCAAGGCCCTGTGACCAACACAGCAATGTCAACAGATGCAAGTGGTGGCGTGCATATACATCCTTTGAGCAAAGCTTTCAACATCAGCCACACGTAGTCTTTACTGACAGAATTCCGCCTCAAGCCATTTTGTAATCATTGCGTAACGGGGAAAAGACACTACATGCACCACACCTCAAGCACAGACTAAAGAATTTATCTTCATCAAGATGCTTTGTATAATTCTACTTTTGCAGAGCTCCTGGAGTATTTGTAGGAGCAGCTCTCCAAAAATAAGCTGGTTTCAGCCACTGACATGACAGAATTCAATTCTGATTGAACCATCATCTGACAAAGCCTCTCCACCATAAATATCGGTTTGAACTTCTACACATCTCTGTTACACACATTAGTGTTTAGGATATCATTTGTGTCACCATCAGATGATGCACTGCAGTGGGGCATAGGCCTCATGGCCTAATAATAGAAAGATCAGGTGAGGCCTTGAAGATTTCCCAGGCCTATGCCAGCAGCTTATTTTAGGAGAGCCAAGATGAGCCTCATACTTGGCCAGAGGCAGATAGTCGCTCCACAGCAGAGGGCTGGTGTGTGGGTAGCTCCATTGTGGCGTCTGGGGTCCCAGGGCAGGTGGAGGGGGTCAAACAGTCATCTATCCAGCTGGACTCAGTCATTGGTGTCAGTGTTCCCTCTCGGCTGATATCAGGGTAAATCCCGTCCTCATCTTCCCAAGGTCTGTCTTCAGGTCCAGGAATGACATCCCCTCTCTCAGTGGGCAATGAATCAGGTGGCTGGTTCTCCCCAGCATTCTCTCCTGCTCCCTCCGGTTGGGTGACCCTAAGGACTAGGAGTCTGTCTAAGGCATCATCCAATACAGGCTCCCGGCATGGCCAGGTTAAACCCAGAATCTCATCTCCCTGTTTTTCTGTATGAGGAGAAGACAGGCTGTTTGATGGTACAGTAGGGAGTGAGACTGGTGAGCCTCTGGGACTGCTGGTGTCTGGAACTGTGTAAGTTCGTTTGATGACACTTGTTGAACGGGGGCTCTTAGGAACTGCACTTTCACCCTTTGGAACAGTCACTGGACTTGAAATCCTTGGACGTGTTAACGGGCTTGCACTCTTTGGAGCAGTTTTTGGACTAGCACTCTTGCTAACAGTTAATGGACAAGAGATATCGGGCATTGGCACAGGACTTGTACTTTGTGGAACTGGACTAGAAAGCCTTGGAATTGTCACTGGACTACCACTCTTTGGAACCGTTTCTGGACTACCACTCTTAGTGACAGTTTGTGGACTAGAGATACTAGGGATTGGTACAGGACTTGCACATTTTGGAGGTGGACCAGGAAGCCTTGGAACTGTGACTGGACTAGCACTCTTTAGTACCATTTCTGTACTGGTCGGAACTGTCACTGGACTAGCACTCTTTGGAGTTGTTTGTAGACTAGAACTCTTGGGAACTGGACTGTAACTTTTGGGGACTGTTACTGGGCTTGTGCTCTTGTGAGGTGGAACTGGACTGGAGCATTTAATGTCAGCTGGAGTAGGACTTTTGCAAACCACAACAGGACTAGGACTCTTGGAGATCAGTGGACTGGGGTCCGTGGCTACAGGTTCTGGGGTGGAGTTTCTTGCAACAGGGACTGGGCTAGGGCTTTTGGCAACAGGACTTAAGCTCTTTGCAAGTGGACTTGAGCTTTTAATAACAGAGGTTTTAGTAATAGCCACATGTGTAGGATTCTTGTCTCTAGCTTCACTGTGGGACTTCTGGGTAGTGGAGACGCTAAAGTTCTCTACATGAGAAGTCTCAGTTGTGACTTTGCCACCACCATCTTTCTGTTGGATCTGGGAGAACTGAAGGGTCTTGGATGTAATCGTTTCTGTGGTACTACTTGAAGTTGGGGTTGAGTTACGAAACGAACAAGCATCTTCATCTATATGGAGTTCTAACGGGAGGGGGGTACAGGAGGGCGTAGTGTCGCTGGAGGGTAGAACAGTGTCAGGTACGACTGTCAGTGCTGGGATAGCTGGTGAACCAGCTATTGATGAAGGTTCTGCTGCTTCCAGATTCACAGACAACTGAGAGCCAGACTGAATAGGGTATAATGACCGCAAACGATGTACAGAGACAAGACATACACAATGGCAGAAACAAGAGAAAGAGATCAGGAAAAATAGATTGAGAATAAGAAGTGTGAAAAGTAACGTTGCCTCACCTAAATGTACTTAAGCCTAAAATGCATGGTTAACTCAATTGTCCTTTCTCAGAAATTTGTTTCAAAAACACAATTAAACTTTGCTTTCAGATTTTTTTTTTTAAACCAATAAAATCTAAGTAATTCTTTTGAATAGGGGGAACTGAAACTACAAAAATGTTCACCCTTGGACACATTTTACTGATGCACAACTTGCCTTGCACTTGCAATGTAGTAGCAACAAAACACTTGTACAGAGCATAAACATTCATACGTACACAGTATGATATGATTATCTTCGTTTTTATAAAAAACCAAACTGACAAAAAATAAAGATTGTCTAAATGAACGCATATTATGTTTATGTTTCTGAGTAAAAAGGTTGCAAGCTAATGATAATAGTATATAATAAACTATGATGTGAAACAATAAAACATAGTATTTGTACCTTGTATAAAATCAGGCAATGTGGTACTCTGTCAGTACCAGCAGTGCATTCAACACTCATAATATGAGAGAGAAATTATAGATAGAAGTAGAAGAAGTATAGAAGTATAGAAGTAGCAATAGTAGTAGTATTATTAGTATCATTATTATAGTTCACTTCTATTAACTCGCACAACGAGCGTGAGTTAACAGTGTGACTGCGAGTCTTTCCCTTCCTCCACTGATTCTACCCACTTGGGAAACCACACTCACATTGCTTTGTACTTTGAAGTCAGACAAGGAGGCCATTAGCTCATCCAGTTCTCGTGTGGCAGAGGAGGCGGACATTCTGGCTTGTTGCTGCGCTGGTGTTTCCTCTTGTCCATCTGTTGGGTCATCTGATACCGCTAGAGGTGTGGGGCTAAAGAAGACAAGAACACAATCAACTCAAATGTTTGTCTATTCACACAGAAGCATTGGAAATATAAACTCACCAACGACAAAATCATGTTTGATGTTAGAATACAGTACAACATATTTCAGCATACATTCAAGTGTATAGGTTCATGTATATGATGTAGTAACAATTTGTCTCTTACATGGGTGAGGGCACAGAACTTTCCAGTTCATCAAGAAGGCTTTCTACACTGGGTCGTACATCCTCTATTCCTCGAGCTGTTGTATTGCGCTTGGGCTTCTCCATTACAGGTGGAGGGGCCTTTCCTGCAGCAGATATTCCATTCTCCTGGACATAGTGGTTGATGCTGCTGCTAGGCAGTGGTGGACTTGCCTCTTCTATGACAAAAAACAAACAAAAATGACGTTAACAAGTTGGGTTTCCTGCATCATTTCAACAGTAAGAATACAAAATGTGGTGGGGAGAGGGGGCAGTCCTGTCTAATACCACAGAAATAGAAAGTGTGCATAAAAATGATGTAATCTCGGTTCTATTTCTTAAGTATCAGAGAGCATTTTGTAAATTGTAAAGTAATCTCTGTGAATACCTTCTGTGGGGAAGGTGGGTGTGCTTTGCTGGACAGCGTTGAGCTCCAACAGCAGGCGGTCCAGCTCAGAGAGGTTGCTGCCCAAGGATGAAGTCATGGCAGTGGCTGATGCCTCACTGCTCTTCTGCTTATTGGGAAAACTATACAGTGGAGAGAGGTAATTCAGAAAACTAATCACTAGTTTGGGGAATCGACCCAAGCTCTTGAGAAATTGGTGTCATCTTGATACTCATTTTTGCAATTTGTTTCTAGCTCATCGATGAGTTTTCATTTTTTGTTTTTTTTTTGTAAACAGTGTTGTCACGTCAAATATTGACAGTGTCATGCAGGAACATTAGATAACCAGCTTCACATTATTGGATTCATTCCCTGTAATTAACAACTGCAACTGACTGTCCCTGATGAAAAAAACATTTTTCATGACAAAGTAAAGGGTCTCATTAACATGTCTCCAAGTCTTACCTGTATACGTGGTCCTCCTCCCCAATGGGTTGGGTAGGACTGCTGCTATCTCTAGACCAGGGACTTCTCTGAGCAGAGCTGAAGGACTGAGAAGAGGAAGTGATTTAGCACTTTAAATAAATGAGGAATTTATGTGGTAATATTTTGCCCAACGTATATAGATGCAATTATATTTACCTGTGTTTCGTCTAATCCATTCAGGGCTTGCTCAGAGGGAGTGGACAGGACTTGAGGAGGAGAGCAGATGTCCTGTTGTGTTTGACCCCCAACAGGGAAAGAGTAGGGTGTCTCGTCAGACAGGAACAGTGGCCGCTTGGAAATGTGGGATGTCGTGGACTCAAGGTCCGCCAACAAAGCATCTGCAGAAAAATATAAAACACAAATCCTATCAACACAGGTTTGATCCTTATTACAATCACAGATACACTTATTACAATCACAGATACTCCATCTATTGGAGGTGTCGTATACACAAGAATAATTACAGCACTGGGGTCAAAAATCAGGCAGCACTGACATCATGGGAGGAGGAGTATGGTTGTAAAACTTGAATCATGCAGACTGTCATAGCCACTCCTTTGGTTACTCATTGACCCAAGTCTGCCTGGAGTCATGACACCTCGCAAAGCCAAGAGACGCTGTCAAGTATGCAACCAGGTATAGCCTATATGTTCCCGTTTGCCATCTACACACAACAGCTTCCATCACTGCATAAACTGGTTATTTACTACACCAAGAGGACCATGGCCCAGCTACTAATTCAGCAGTCAGACCAGGACATAACAGGAGGAGACATAACATTATAGGGGATTTAATGAAGCACACACAGACGGTATTGCTTAACGCTTCCGCTTATTTTAGCATGCTCACTCTCCACAGCAAGTGTTTGGTTTCTCTTGCAGAATTTCACAAGTGATAAAAAAAAAGCCTAAACGAACGACCTAATTTGTTATAACTGCAGATGCCTTGCACATGTACACGCTATTTAAATATATTCATTATGTGTTCTCTATTGTATTAACATATTTAATACACTAGGATTTTCAATATTAAGTTGGTTAAGTAGTGTGACTTCTCAAAGTCACTTGTCTAAACCAGTAGGGACCCAGAGCAGATCTACCACTTAACCACCAAAACATTCTAAATCTAAAAACATAAAAGCCCAACTTCCTTACAGGTGAAAAGCACCTGAAAATTAACCAAACAAAAGCAACCTGACTGTGAGGGTAGCATTACTCTATACGCAACTGGGATTGACTACTTTTATATGTAACCAAACCAACATCATTAAGATGTCCCAAACATCACCCACTGCACTAAAACTTCACTTCCACCGTTGAAACAACATAGAGATGAGACATACCTTAGAAAAACACTAGCAGTTGCACAGACCCATGGAGGTGAGAGGAGAAAATGCAGAAAAAGAAGCAGCAGCAGAGGAGGAAGAGGGCAACCCCAAACTGTCTGTCAGACAGGAACTGCCTTGCTTAACTCTACCATCAGCAGAAGGGAACGAGAGACCAGGAGGAGGGGGGGGAGTGGGGTGAAATTGACAGTGGAGGAGAGGGTCAGGGTAGAGAGAGGAAGGGTGGAGGGGAGTAATTTTAATGGCAGCGGGTTAGGTTCACCTTCTCCCTGCTGCTGCTACACCAGTCTTAACCTTGCCGCCTGAAAGCTCAAGTAAGGGTTACTACTCACACAAACGACGACCAGCTGATAACAGTCAGAGGCTGGAGCAGTCCAACTTTGGTAGGCTATGCACCAAGCAACAGCCCAAGTAATACAAGCGATTATGAAATAAGGAAAGGAGAGAACAAACAGACAAGCGCTCTTATCAACAGTGTCATGCCCACTAAGGGAGTGGTATGACAAAAGTATAAAAGGTGTAATCAGCCCCTCCTTCCCACCGTCAACTAAAACCCTACTAAAGCTTCTTTATGACTCAGTCTGACATTTACCTCATCGCCTCAATTAGACATTTAAACATTCAAGTTATATTCACCTTCATTTCACTGAGGTCCAGATGCATTCTAATAGCCCAACATATATATACATATTTTTCAATCTTCAAGCGTGACAACTATGGTCACATCAGTTGCATATGACCTCATACATATTACACACTCTATTGCAAATTCATGCATTTACTATTCTAAGCAAAGTGTACCCTTCCTCACTTCTTAGCTGAAGTGAATGTTATGTATGCCATAGTAGCATCAGCAGCATGGACTTAGTGCAATGCTTTGGCCTCTGGCCGCAGACAGAGAGGAGACACAGCAGAGCTAGATCAACACCAGATCCACTTGGACAGAGGTAACGTTAGCATGGTAAGCATGGCTAGCGTGGCTAGCATGCCAGTTGACAAGGTTCACAGCAGAGGCTCCTTTCTCCACATGGACACAGCAGCTCCGGCACATTCCACAGAGCTTCATTATGGATACAGCACAGCCCACTGTTTACACTACTGCAGCCAGATAACTGTGTGTGTGTGTGTGTGTGTGTGTGTGTGTGTGTTGCTCTCTTGCATTGTGGAAACACACACACCCATGGAAGTAAGGCAAAAGAAAAAAAGACACAAACAGCATTCTCCATACCAAGTATGGTATATAGCTGGTTTATAAGCTTCCACTCAAAGGAGCTACAAAATGAAACCACACGCTACACTACACAGGCAGGTGCACTGCATTCAACATTTCTAGGAATAGACCAAAAACATGACTGAGATGTGATCTGAATATTCTCTGAAATCCTGCATAAATAAATAGTAAGCATGTCTGGAGGCCTCATTACATGTTCATATCTGTTGCTGTTGTCAGAGCAGAGTACTGCTGCAGCTGGTGGCAAGCCCAGTCAACATATGTTAGTCCAGATGGTTTTGCATGAGAGACATTAATCAACTTAGCTCTCACAGTTGAACTAACATCAGCTAAGGGCATGACAATTCTGCTGCTCCAAAACATGGTTACTATGCAATCACTGCTAGTCCTCCAGGCTATATAAATAATATGCCTTCATGTTTTGTTACTTGCTGGTGTGTAAGAGATGTAAATTGGGCTGCTTTTATTGTCTCTAAGCTTTTGCATCAAAATGAAATAAGTTTACTGCTTGACTTAGTTGAGATCACAAACTATTTCACTCAACAATGTAATTAAAAGATGGTCAGAATTTAAAGAATGAAGCCTACTTTAAAGCAAAACAGAAAAACAAAACAGCTAACAGCCATAAAGGTTGCCTGTATTCATCAAACCCTGTGTTCTAGGCATGCTCTGGCCCATCCACACATTACACAAACACACTGAGGTGTGTCTGCCTCCACTGCCAAGGGAACATGCCATGACACACACACACACTGCCTCTTGTCCAAAGCACTTTGCAACAGCACTCCCTGGTATCCCAGTGACCAAAAATGGAACTGCAGTAAAATGAGGAAATCGTGCCTGGTGCCTGTCTGACAGTGAGGAATACTGACGCGCTCACTTTTAAAAATGCACACTGAATCAATCATCCTTATCCATTGTGAAGAGAGGCAGAAACCTTTGAGGATAAGTCTGAAAAGTTAGAGCACAGCAAATTTCTGGGTATGATATTATATCAAAGAGCTTTCAGATAGCCTTTGCTTGGATTAAATAAAAAAAAAAAAAGAAAAAAACTTCTTTGCATGAATTTCATATTGAAGAAAGCCTCCATTTGAAGTGCTAGGAGAGGAGCTATGTAAAGCTCAAAGACGCAAGAACCTGAGAAGTCCAGAGGCTGTTAGAGGTTGATAGACCTGCTCCCCTGCCAAAAATAAAATAAATCTAAGTCCAACAGCATCCAACAAAGACAGTAAAAACACCAGCACTGTCACCAGCAATAGTCTCAGGATGCTGACTATTAGCTTTCATGTCGACAGTTTAATGCAACACTAAAAGTACAATGGTGGGGGACATCAGAGATGAAACAAATGAGAATTGACTGCAAAAGTGTTGAGAGAGATAGAGAGCGAGGAAGCGAAGTGTGTGCGTGGCACAGGCAGGTCCACAGAGGATAAAATGTGGGTTGACACAGATTAAGGAGACTCCCTTCCTCCCAGATGAATGGTGTGTGTTTTAATTACATGAACACTGCTCCGCATGGGGCTCATTACAGGAAGAGGAGAGAGAGAGAGAGAGAGAGAGGGAGAGAGAGAGAGAGCATTAAAGGGAGCTGGAAAGATTGGGGGGCAAAAAGAGGGATGGAAAAAGGGAGAGGAAAATTAAATATGCAGAGAGGCAAATGGGAGGAAATGAGGACAGAAGAGTCAAACGTGCAAACTGTAACTCAAATCATCAAAAACAATAAAAGGGACAATTAGGGAAAATTGTCCTAGAAGACGACTTGCACTCTGTGAGGTTTGATCAATATCAGCTCTGGAATTCAACACAAGGCAAAGCCTCCATTATCCCTGACAGGACATCCTGCTTGCATAACACTGTACTACAAACTGCCTGAACCCCTATCACTGCTGACCACTGCATAACTGCTCTCGACCACTCTTCTACTCCAAACAGGATACTTAAGCTGCAGACACATCAAGGATCATTAAGGCATGCTGGCTGCAGCTCATCTCAGAAGATAAGTCCTCTCAGAAGTAATGCTATGGATTGCATACCATAGGCAGAACCTTTTGCAACCTGCAGGGGGCAATGTTGAGTTGTGCTTGAGAGCTTAGTTAGCGTTAAGTTCACTTTTCCCCTCTGGGATGATGTGCAGAATGGGCATTATCTCTCAGCTTCAGAAATGCAAAAGCACTTTCCGAGATATGACCATCTATCTGAAACCTATAAGAGTGGGTGGATGTCAAATGTAAACTTGCAAGATTCCATCTGCGCATCAACTTCACCCTGGTTCTTTGCCCACCCGTCTGTATCTCCTTCCCCTCTTCCCTTTCATTCCCCCCCCTCCTTCTTCCCTCTATATCTGATGGGCAGCAAGGTGCACAGGCTGATATGAATTCCAGACATGCCACAGCTTGCAACACTTCTTCCATATATGAGAGAAAGAGTACGGAGAGAGAAGAGGGAGGAAAAAAATAAAGGTGCACACAAACTGAGGGAGATGGTATGACAAGACAGAGGAGGAGGAACTGAAGGCAAGATAGGACAGATGAAAGAAAACACAAAGGTCTATTTATACGATGAAGACACACTCTGCTCGGGGAGCGGGTGAATGTAATATATCTCAAAATGTAAAACAAATGTAACAGTAAACAGCTTCTCCCAGTGGAATAGGGAACGACTTTTGTTTACCAGGGTTGTTGGTCAGGAACATGAGAATAAGTCAACCCAAACTGACAGGTTTTCATGTCCTGCTGTGAGAGAGGTAGCCCTTCAGCCTGACACAAGCTGACACACCATCACGACGATGATGAGTCCCTCTCTCTCTCTTTCTCTCTCTCGTGCTGGGGGAAAATAAAAATCAGGACAAGCTGGACACACACACACACACACACACACACACACACACACTCAAGCTCAAGCTCACTCCCCTCTGGCTTCATGCGAGACAGCAGAGGGCCTGTGCCTGTGTTCATTTTGAGCGCTTCGGCGGGTCCAGCTGTTTCATAAATGACACGAATACAAGATTAAATCGCTGGCACTAGAAGCACACACACATATGTACCCACACACACACACACAGAATAAACACACACGTGCATCAACGGCTAGAACAACACACACTGCGCACAGGTGCCTCTCAGCTAGAAGTAGGCTACAGCATACCAGAGACAGACTGGGGCATCTAGGCCTACTATAAATACCTTTCTGACCCTGACCTGTGGGAGCAGAGGCATACACAGTACATGATGGATGGCCACGCTGGTCAAAGGGACCGTAGAACATTACAGACCACCCAACCAGCCAATATTATGCACTGCGCTTAATTTTCTTGAATCAACAACTTGGGAGGAGGTGCTGCCTACAAAAGGTACAAAGGCAAGACACTCTCTCTCCATTACAAAGCCAATTTTTATTTATACAGCATTAAAAAAATGTGATATTTCAGTCTAGCGGGACCTTCATCAGACCAGAAACAGCTGAAAATGTCACAGGTAATATGCAGAGCTCAGTGGCATTGTATGCTACAAAGGTTATGCAAATTATAGAAATATGCAGGCAGCTACTCATGCATTCTTAAAATGTTCATATGTATACTACTGTAAGCCAGAAATAGACGTGTGCACATTGAGTAAGCTGAAACTGTTTGAAATAAACTCTCAGCTCACGGCAGATTCTACTACACAAACAAGCCAACTTGTTTCGGCAAACAGAAATGACATTTTAAGAAAATAGCGATGTAGCACTTAGTGAAGTTCCCTAATAAGGGTGTAGCCACAACAGCCCAGTAACCACTGAGCTTTAGAAACGGTCTTGTGGTTGACACCTCATCTCTTGTTCAGCTGCACCCAGTAACATCATATCACAGTGGATGCATCTCCTTCATCTGAAACGTGCTTGACCTCATTAAAATGCATTAAGAGTCAAGTAGGTGTCAAAGGAAAAGGTTTTTTGTTTTTCTGTGTGTGTCAAAACAACAGACCAGTTCACCCAGAAGCCCTGTTCCATGTGCACTAGTCAACCAATATCTCATGACATGCACTAATTCTGCGCAAGCAAACCAACCCTTGGTAAGCATGGACCAATATCTCAGTAGACGATAGGTATTGGTTGACATCAGCTTTAAAAACACAATATTGACATGGATCCAATATTATTTTTTTGGCACTGGTATTTAAATGTCCTTGGAGTGTGTCACAACTAGCAACAGACAATTGTTTTAAAACCAATTACTCTATGTGATTCTCTCTGATGAACCGAGCAGATTGTAGGACCCAGTTGCTCTTTCAACCAGCGAGCCAGTCAGGGAAGCCCTGTTTTCTTATTGGGACAACTCAATAAGACTCCTTCAAAGGGGATCCATTTAATCAAGGGAATGGCTTTCCATCAAACGCCGCCATGGCCAGGCGGCACTGTTCAGCATCTCTTAGGACCAGCTGATCAAATGTTTTGCTAAGAGACTACACACCTTACAACTGTACCTGTCTGGTCAAGTGAAGATTATTTATTATGTTCCAACTATGGGCCACTCATCAAATGTGGGCGAGCTGGTTTTCTTCAGCTAAATACCAAGAAAACTAAAGAAATGATCTTTGATTTCAGAGTGAGCAGAGGAACACACCAGCAAGTAGCTATCAATGGTGACTGTACTGAAGTTATAAATGAATATATATATCTAGTAACTGATAAAATACGTCACGGGATTTTAACACAGGTGTTTTGATGTATGCCATCAAAGTATCACAAACAAAAGGTTATTTCAGAACCCTTTTTAATCTGACAGGTTCCTCTATGAGCCCTGTTGTTTTCAATGGGTTCCTGGAGGCCACCTAAAAGGTTCTGCCAGTGTTTCATTTTAATGAACCCCTAAAGGAGCCTCAGGGAACCTTTAATTTTTAGAGTGTATGGTGAATATGAGTTGACACCATCAGGATGGAGGTACAGGGTACCGCCTTTGCACACTTCCCATGCCCAGAGATCCTTTATACCTTCCAGTATAGCTCTGGTAAACAAATCCTGATAACAGCAGGTGTGTGTCGCTTGCATTTTGTTGTTAATTTAATTCTGTTCATTCTTGATTATCGCTGTGGAGCACTTTGTCGCTAAATGTCTGTCATTAATTGTAATGCCTTTGCCTTTGACAGTTGCCACAGATACAAAGACCATTTCCGAAAGGATGATGAATGAAACTAACTGCAGGTAATCTGCCTGGACATGAAAGCTAAATATCATCAACCAATCACATTTCTTGCAGACAACATAAAGAAATAGCCAAGTTATGCCATATCTTTAATTTGTAGTCTTGTCTCCTTCCTCGTCTACGCCTGCATTTGCAGCAGTTCCAGAGCGTGAGAGAGATCCATAGTGTCAGGAATAACTGGCAACATGCTAAATATAGCTGTTGAATTATTACTGCATACCCCTAAAGAGGAGAACGTATTCACGACATATCATATCTACGATCACTTTGAAGTACGGATCCTACTGGTTGGGTTGCTGTGGTCCTATTAAGGTGTTCAATGATGTATATGATCGTTTGAAGTTCATTTGAAGTTTTTCATCTGCTGTAAGAATAGATGAATTAATAATCAAAGAAAAGGATTAATCAAATTATTAAGATGCATGTAAAGAACATTCTCTATCTAGGGTTCAAAGAATTGAAGGGAAAAAATGAGACAATAATATTCATAACTAAAAAGTAGCAGTTGAATGAGATGAAACAGACTTTTTTTCTCCTGCCACCCACATCTCTCCCCGTTGCTTCTGCCCCACATCACTGCGTGTTGAAAGGCTTGCAGAGAAATACAGAGGCAGTCTGTGGGCCCAGAGGCTTTCCTGTGGTTTACATGTTGCTCATGTGGTTATTTTAGGCAACTGTGCATGCAAACAGTGTTAGGAGTGCTTTTAAAAATGTTTAAACGGCACAGAGGGCACGCCATTTGTTAAAGATAGTACAAAAGATGGTTTGAAAAGTTGAGGGTTTTGCAGCAAAACAAAAGAAAGAACACCCTCTGAGGCCTATTGTATGCACTGTGACGGGAAAATTACATCAAGTAACTCAATATGTTGAGATGTTTCTCTCCGAGAGCGAATAGGATGAGAGTTATTAGTCATCCGAAAATCCATTAGTCGAGTGCCGAGTATGGAGGACCAAGGACTCCACCCCTGAGCCATCGATTCTGGCCGGTTCTGTCTCTCCGGGTCGGTGTGGGTCACAGGACCGGGGACAAGCTGCTCTTTGTCCCC
>OMLF01049129.1:0-11070 GCA_900302615.1 Holocentrus rufus | reverse complement strand
CTCGCCCGATCAGAGGAGTTACGATTGATCAGTGACAGGAGCCAATCAGGACCAAGTCCAACTGTGATGCATTTAGTTGAATTTAGTCTGTAACTTCCTGTTTGAAAAAAAAAAAAAAAAAAAAAAGCAAAAACATTTTCCTTTTCAGAAGCAAAATCTAATCTAATCTTTGATTTCATGTTTATGGACTAGAAAAAATTTAATTCCCATAATAGAGCTCCTATAATACTGAGTAAGGCTTATTTAGTTTACTACATCAAACACAGAAACACTACATCAGTGTGGCATGACAAAGTGCTTCATTCATTCCTGGTTGCTTGAAATTGCTGTTTACCGTTGCAGAGCCATAGCTCCACTTGTACAGATCTCAGATAAATGACCCAAACCAAAGGGGAGACATCCTCTCCTCGCTTTTGCTCTCTTGTTTTCAGCTATTGTCCTGTTTGTAAGAAAATCAAGTTACAATCTCTCAGATATATCCATCATCTCACCTCTCTGGCTCGCGTTGGAAGCGTGAGGCGAGTCTGCGGGGATCTTGAAGAATTCTTTTGGTCTTCTGCTTACAGCGTCTTGAAAAGACATCAAGAGAAGCTCCATTGATTTTTTTCGTTGTTTTTTTGGCTTCTCCCAAATTTCTTTACAGAGGACTAGCAGGGGGTCCTCCCTGTGGCTGCTGTTTCAATAGTGCCACTCAAGACGGAGTGGGTCAAAACAGATTGCTTCAGTGAAGGGGGAGAGGAACAAACCCAAAAAGTTTACTGCAACTTTCCCTCACTCTTCCTTTAGGTGTTGTTTAGGCCCAGACAACTTTTGCTGTGTTTTTTTTTTCTTTCACAAAGGCCTCACCTGCATATTTCTGCTGGCTTTGACGTGAAAGTGAAAATTAGGAGAGATTTTGGTGTTATTACATCCCTGATAAGTTTATTTTTATAAGGTTTCGCAATCTGCTGATGAGGTTTTAATATCCACAGTTACTGTGTTTTATTGTGTTTCCGACTTTGTGTTTTTATGTCCTTATTTACCTTTTTGTCCTAATTTACCTGCCCTGGTTTGGTGAACACACTCAGGCTCTGAAGCGCGTCTGCAACGGTCATGGAAGGGAAATAAACTACAAGTTAACTTAGAAATTTTTGAAAGAATACATGTGCATGTATCAGACGGCAGTTAAAGGAGCAAGATAATCCTATTTCTCAGATCTCACCTCTCAGAACGTCCAGAGTTTTGTTCAGTCCATTTCAACATGTCACCAGCTCCCCTTCCCAGCCATGAGATCGAATCTTCCTCTGAACCCATAATCTCTTCCATCCTAAGAAGAACACACTGCCTTTTTAGACGATGAACTACAAAACTCTTGCTGAAGACTGTCCAGGTGTTGCGCTGCCCTCGCAATCGATTTCCACCTTTTTCGTCCCACCAATAACGACAATACCTAACGGTGAGAAAATAGATATTTGCAACTTTCTCAAGAAGGGCTCATCCAAACAGCTTCTCAGTCCACATTGCACTTTCTTGGAGCCTTAGCAACACACCCACCAAGTGTGAAGATGATTGGATGAACGGTTGTCGAGAAAATCGAAGGACAGACATACATACGGACATAAATTCCTCCATTTATAGCTAGATTAAGCTTGGATTTTGAGTGGTTTTGTTTGTTTGTTTCGCATTGTTTTTATTTTATTCTACTTTTTTGGTTTTGGTGTTCCATTGTTTGATGAAGCACTTTGTAACTATTGTTCAGAAAAGTGCTATGCAAATAAAGTTATTATTAGTTATTATAAAGGAACTTGCTGCATGGTGGCAAACTACATCCAATCTTTTTCTGCTCAAAATGCTGTAACATCCACTTTTGTAAGTTCATGTTGAAGAAATACGTAACAATCCTGCTATAGTGAGATGGTGTTAACATGCTAGTGAAGCGTTACTGTCACTCTCACCACATTAAAATATGTAACATGCACTGCATCAGCTTAACACCCAGCACTCCAATGTGGCTGCACCTTTCGCCCCAGGTCACAGGGAAAGAGAGAGATGGAGAGAAGAAGCAAAGGAACGAGTGAGGTTGAGATACACAGAGAGAGAGAGAGAGACAGAGAGAGAGAGAGGTGGAGGAAGGGAGAGAGAAAACAACTCGGTTGCCAGGGGTGTCAGCAGCATCCTGTAGGTTGGTTGGGAGCTGTGATTACTCGCGATGTGTGTTTAATTAATTAGCCTGTGTGGAGACAGCGTGCTGTTCATCAGGCTTTCTGTCAATACCCCTCCATCCCTGGCTCAACCCCACCTCACCTTCCACTGGGCCAGAAGCTCCTATGAGTTAACAGGAAGTTAGTTAACGGGAAGAAGTTGGATGCAATACAATACATGCATGCAAATGATTTCCGTTTGTTTCCTTGCGTTAAAACTATGCGAAGCAACTTCACACGGCGGTGGCTCCAAATGGCCGCGAGAAGGAACTGTTTGAAATAAATTTTAACCCAGAAACCCTGTGAGGTGACAACTCACTTATGTGTACCAACCAGTCTGTGATGTTTTATACCAAAGGAAACCAAAGGGACGAGAGAACAGAAAGATCTGACATTGTTGTCCTGCTTTCTCTTCATGGAGTGCATCTATGAGTCAGTTGTTGGATTTTGCTCTTGAGTTTCAATTCGTTCACTACAAGATATCAATTAAGCGGGATGGGACGCTGCTTTTAAAGGAAAATTCCACTCTAAAAGACATTACCATTACATTACTGTTTTACTTTGCTTGTTGATTTGTTAACCATTGATGCAAAAGTCTACAAAGAAGCCCTCGCTCTTTTACAAATTGTTTTAGTAGGAGTTGACATTGTAACCTTATAGCTAACGTTTCTCTTTTAGGTCATTGCTTTTTTTTTCCCTATTAAACATATTTGTGGCTGTGCTCAGAAAATCTCTCAGTGATGGAACTGGATTCACTTTTAGCTAGTTAGCCATGGAAGAGCAAAAATACAACATCAAACAATAAAATGGCACCAGAAATAAGATCTGATTAAGGAATCTGAGGTTTTAAACAGTATTTGCATATTTTAGGCTGGAATTGTCCTTTAATATTCAAACGTGTGCAATAAGTAAGCCCATAGCCATCTATGTTTTGCTTCTCTGTTGCAGGATGCTTCCATTGCACATCGTTTCCACATCATGAGGGAGAAGCACCCTGAGAGGTTTAACAGCAGGTATGGGTGGTTTTTTTTGTTTTGTTTATGTGCTAAAATGTGGTAACATTTTAACTTTACTGTGATGTGGTCTATTTTAATTGATGATGTCATGTCTTGATGACATATAATCTATAGGTTTCTTGTTGCACATGTTTTTATACAGTTCTCTTCCTGCTTCCAGTTCTACATTTAGATAACAGAATCTGCAAACTCCTATATGTCTAACAGTCATTTTTAATGAAGTGTTGAAATTGTGGACATGATGCTTGTCAGGAATTCTGACAGCATGCAAATCCACATGATAGGGGTCAAATTTAATTGACATTAATTAAGCTACAATGTCAAATGACTCCAACAGCTTTGCTCTTGTGGACATACAGGGCAGCAATAATGCAACAGTCTCATGAACTTTCAGGTTGGGGAAGCATATTTCTCCCATTTCTCGTGCACAGGCGCATATTTACTTTTTTGAGACATTGTGTTCATTCTACAAACTGGGACAACAGTCAGACTTTTTTGGAGCTTCAAAATTTGCACTATTTTAGGCTGAAACTGGTGCTGTCCTTTGTTAAGATGCCAATTTTTACACAAGCATGCTAAAACAGTTTATAATAGGTCACTCAAATCATGCAATCTGATTGGTCCATAGCTGTATATATGGGTATAGCACTGCTAATGTCTTTTGTACACCTCTGTATCATTCTAATGAACTAACGAGATGGACACAGCAATCAGCCTTAACAAAGGATATTTGAGAGTGTCGTGTCTGGTAAGTGTTTCATTAATGAAGCATAGAGGGAAACACACACTATACAGCTCAGGTGCTGGATAATGTCCTGAGAAAGATTCAGACAGCCACACACTTATTTTCATAACATCATTTATTGGTTGACATTTTGACCCAGAGGTTTTTATCAAGATTAAAATACAACAAAGCAAGCACAATGTTAAATAGGTAAGCGTCTAAGTAACACCTGGTGTCAATTAGCAATTAGTGACGTCACACTCAATAATATATCTGGGGATTGGAAATCAAGTCTCCAACAATCCTTTCTCACGTGTTTCAAAAATGCCACTGTGCAGTTTTGCTCAAAGTATCCAAAAAACGTTACAAACTAAAGTAAACAGAAATGTTGCCTAGAAACCACCGTGGAGGTAGCCAGGAGGGCCTATTTTCTCTCTGTTCTTTTTCTCTATTCTTGTAATGAAATTATGAAAAAACTGTTGTGATTAGAATGTGTAATTTTTAGAGCCGATTCATGAAAGCAGTCCTCAGGCCGTCAACGCCTGTAGCTGTGATATAATCACAAGGAACTTCTGCCTGTTGGGAGTTATGGCTTAAATGTCCTATGGATAGGGCTTAATAATCAATAATGTCCGACATTGTTTCTCGTTCTTTATGATTTAAACAACAAAGACTATGATGGAAATAACTGTAAGTCTTCATTTTGAGAGTTTCTAGAATGGAAAAAAAACCAAAAACCAAACCAGAAGAAAGCAAACCTGTACCGCCTGTAAATAATAACCTCGACATAACCTACACACGATACACCCGACTGTGCAGCTGCTTTGTGGATCAGCATGACTAATGGACAGGCTTCATATTTAGCATTTGTGATTACCTTGAGGAGATGTGTTCACCTTTGGAGATGAACAAATGTGGCATCTATGTTTCCATCAATATTTAACGTCTCCAATACGTCTCCACTAGCGCCAGGGAGTAATTGCAGACATAATTGAATTTGCTTGGCTAGTTTGACATCATGGATCAGTCAGACTGATGACACACAGCCTCCTAATAATCCCATTTGTACTCATTATCATATTTTACCCCGGTCTTAGTACAACATTTAGCCAACTATTTTTCTACAGCTCGCTCCTCGCACATGTAGGTACGCCAGCGAAACGGTCCAAAGGGAAGTGAAGGGAATTTGAAACAAACAGAGGCCTTTCACATATTTGATATCCGCGATGTGCCACCATGTTGGAGGAATGACAACAAAAACTGTAATATTATCAATTCTTCAATCCCCAATAAAACAAAGAAATCTCTAATCTGTGTGCAGTGATTAAGGGTTTAAATTCCACTATAAAAAGGGAGAAAATATCACGTGATGGTACAATTAATATATTTTTGTTGTTATTCTTCCAACATGGTGTCCTTAATAGTCACTAGTAACAACTATTGAGCTGAATTTGGGTTCAGTACACTGTATCTTGCATTGGATTAAAAAATTAAATAAATAAAAAAAAATAAAACATTCAGTTTTCATGTTGACGCATCAGTTTCTTGTCAATCAAATATTTTTTGCTCTCTCAGATTCATACATGCAGCACACAGGCTGCATCTCTGTTGTTTTACACCATTTTAAGGCTTTGTGAAAAATGATTGAGATATTTTAAGAAAATTATTCCGTCTGTTATTTGAATTCAATGAATAATTCACAAGGGGGAATGGGTTTAGGATCTCTCTATTACACACTATCCTTGCCAATTCAATAATGCATGATTATAGTTTTTCAAGGTAGCATAGATTTTGTTGGATTTGTCCAAGGGGCTCATGTCCATTGTAAGTATATTGCAACTTATCATGGAGTCATTTTCCTCTAACTACAAGAAGCTCTTTCTCAGGAACTTGGATGACAGTGGAAGTGTCTTCAGACAGACTGTGTTTCACTATTGTCTGATCTCTTATAAGTGTAGTTTTCAGGAATTAAATAAAACAACACTGGTTTTCTCAGTGATGACCACGTGTGTTATGAAATTATATGATGAGTTTTTAAGCATCAGATGTAAAGTAGCATGAAACTCAATTTAAACTTAATTGCAATGACAGATTTCAGTGTAATATTGCTTTAATATTGTTTTCCACAGCTGTTATAAAACAAACCTTTAAAAATGAATTAGACTCATAGCATGACTGACTGGAGCAGATTCACATGGGTAAGAGTTAGTAGTAGTAGTAATAATAATAATAATAGTAATAACAATAATAATGATAATAATTGCTGTAAAATTGAAGAAAACTAAAATAGCAGTACATAATAAAGTGTAGTTGTGCTACTGACAGTAGAAGCCATATCTTATTAAAGGGGCACTCATAAAAATTCAAAACAAGTGAAAAAAATGTACAATATTTTTACAGCTTAAAGAGAGGGGAGGACAGCCATGATTTAAGTACAAGTTCATAAAAATATTTTTCAGCCGCCTTTGAGGAATTTACAGTTTGCTGCTTTTATAGTTTCAGGTCGGATGTTCTTAAGTTTTTTTATTTTTATTTTTTGCATGAAACATCCACAGAGCAGACAGAAAACAGACAGAAACATGCATATTGTTTGAGTGTACTCATACTTAAACTGAATATGATTTATTTGTATATTATGTATATTAAGGAGATGAAAGAGGGTTATCATTTACAATAAAACAAAGTTATTCTGGACACGTCCCATAATTAATATTAGCTTTGTTCAGATGGTCAAAAAGGAAGAATCACCAACCGTCAGCCTGATTATAACCCATCAAATTATTTGCACAAATGCAAGTACAAGAACTAAATTATTTTTCTTTAAGCAGAAACTGTTTGTGTACTTTTTCTTTCATTTGCTCCTCTTTTCTGTGAGTTAATTTCTAGACAACCAACCTCAGAATTGAGTCTCATTTAGCTAAAAGAATTTGAGTAAAATATTTTACCTCTAACTCTTTTCACCCTTCAGTGTCCTACCTGACTTTTATATTTTTTTACATCCTCTGCCTCAAGTGACTTTTTCGTAATATTTCTCCATGGATCTGAAATTCTTAATAATTAGAAATAAAAATGAATAAGAGAAATGCACATAAAACAGTAAATTGATATGGAAAGGCCTTTTGACTGACAAAAATCACATATCTCCAGAAAGCATGTTTTTCAAGGATTGATGCTTTTTTTTTCAACTTGACACCCGTATTTTTTTGAAATGATACCTTTGTCTTTGGTTGGATTTGAAGCCTGAAAGCCTCTGGACAGCAGGGAACATGAAAAAGAGAAAAATTAGAGCGATGCGGTTTTCCTCTGCCTGCTGTAATGGGCCAACACACACCAAACACACCAAAACCATACATCCTGTCACTGCTTTGACCTTAAAGAAGATGTAAATATTTAATCAGTTTAATTACCAACCA
Organism: Holocentrus rufus; assembly: GCA_900302615.1. Classification (NCBI taxonomy): domain Eukaryota; kingdom Metazoa; phylum Chordata; class Actinopteri; order Holocentriformes; family Holocentridae; genus Holocentrus; species Holocentrus rufus. The sequence continues at coordinate 3,737 of OMLF01049129.1, read as the reverse complement.
AATAATGGCATGTTGCTTTTCTTAATTATGAAATGAGGAAATTTTGTTGATGAAATACAGGGGTCATGCACTCCCTCTCTCTCTCTCTCTCTCTCTCTCTCTCTCTCTCTCTCTCTCTCTCTCTCTCTCTCTCTATCCATCTTCTGTATTTGCACCTTGGGGTGATTACCAGGGTGAAGGTGTGAAGATTTGACACTCGGCAGATAGATTCATTTACTGCCACTGCCGGACCTGGAGGTGATAATGAGGTCGAGGATTAAAAGCAGACAATCAGTCGGCCCGTGACGAGGGCTACGCCACCTCCTCCCTCTTCGCCACTCCTCCTCGACCGCCTTGTTAAAATATACTGTTCCTTTTTTTCCCCTTTTTTGCTGATCTCCCATGTAATTACACGCTAATCTCTAACTGAGAGAGAGAGCGAAAGATAGATAGAGCGAGAGGAACAAGAAAGGAGAGGGGAGAAAAATGGACAACTCTGCGTTACAATTCACTTTCATTCATTTAAGACATTATTTTTTAGTTTGTTACTGAACTTTAGCTTAGTACACACTCAGATCACAGTATTGATATATCCTGTGAGTTATGGCATTTTGTCGCCAGTGAGCGAGTCCCAAACAAGTCAGGCCTGGCAGCAGACATGATCATTTTCTCCTCGTGTTCACTGTCCTCAGTGTATCAGATGACAACAAGGTTGCCAGGTCACATTCAACGCTCTGATCCGTCGAACGCTCCACTCACTGATCCTGTTATTGGTTTCTGCCTCTGGGATGTCAAATGACTAAACATAAACAAACATTCCTGAAATTATGTCTTTATATTAAAAACAGTACATTAAAATTGCAATCTGAATATATGTGATATAGATAGATAGATAGATAGATCTGTTTTTGGATCTACTTCTCTCTTGTTTGATCGGAGCATATTTTGGTTGCTTGTATGAGCCTCTCTCCAGTGTTGTGTCTCGTTGTCCCTCATGGTGGCACCAAAATTATAACAGTTATCTCAGGTGAATGATGAGAGCTTTTCTTGTTTAATTATCAAGGCCCTGCTGACAAATTACAGTTTGAGAGTTCAAAATACAAGTTGTATATTAAGGTTCTGCCAATATGTTTGTTCTTTTATGACCAATACTGATTGCAATATTTTTTTTTTATCTGAAGCTGCTGATATCTGATATTTTGTGGCAGCATTCATTATCTTTAAAAAAAACTATGCAAAAATAAACAAGAAAACTATTACTAGAATAAATATCTTTTTAATGAAATGTATGAACAAACAAAATGAGCAAAGACAATATTTAAAATGCAGAATAAAAAGATGAGAGTGGCAGATAAGGCCCAAAATATTGTTAAACTGATAAATCGGTCAAACCTATTGAGTGTAGATGACACGCCTCATTTGTCACAATTTATTCTGTGTCCAGAGCTGAATTGGAAAAAATGCGATTCCATGCAGCTTTTTGCTGTTGAGCCTGATTAGAAAACACCAGGTGTGTGTCACACATGACGTGAAACATCTGAATTCGGACGCTTCCAGCTGCAGTGTGAACGCAGCCTCCGACTCACCTGAGATGTCTGTTTATTCTGTTACATCAATCCTGGCACCTTGATGTTCCCATGATATTTGCTCTCCATACTGAGATCTATTTTTGGTCCGGAGACATCTAACACCGTCAGCGCGCTCTGCCTTGTGCTCCCACAGGCGCTCGCCGTGCTGTGTAACCATCCTGAGTTAACCTTTCCTGAAGGCACAGGGAAGCCCAGGCATGCAGCGCTCTTTAGCATAATGAGTGTGTTCATCAAAGCCCGGCCTCGTGCTGGATGGGGCCGCTGGATACACCGACACACACCCATACAACACACCCATACTGTGTGTGTGTGCATATGTACGTGTGTATGTGTTTCCTGCTGGGCTGGGGACAGGGCCACAGGTGATAGCTTCTAAATTACACATATACACACTCTCGCACAGACACACACACACACACCACACCTGGTGGACCGCAGTAGGAGCCGCCCTCAGACCTCATTTGAGGATGAAATCGTTTATCTGACCAAGATGTCATCTATAATTAATGGCCACTTGTGTGTAATTTAGAGGGATCTCACCTGTGGCCCTGTCCACAGCTCAGTGGGAACACACACACACACACACACGCATATGCACAGATAACACACATACATATGCATACATTGTCCTGAATGCATACAGAAACACACAAAAAACATGCAAAACACAAGTGAACAGACTCTGCACATACATGAGACTGAAGGGCAGGTCAACTGTAGGAACTCACTGACGGAAAAAAATAATAAAATATCAGTAAAAATCTAAATGCAATATTTGCCCCAAAAGTACTTCTTATTCAGATGATATGTATAGTTGCTAAAGGTTTTGCAGCTCAGATATAAATCTCCCTTAAAGACCTTAAGCCCTGTAAACATTACCAAATCGTATCACTGTTGTCAGCAGTGCTGCATTTCTCCGTCCCCTCACCCTCCGAGCTGCAGCAGCAGCAGCAGCAGCAGTGCAGGCAGCGCTCTCCACACAGGCCCCTCACCTCCCACAGTGTCCTCCACAGCCTTCGTGGGCCTCAGCCTCTGTGGAAGATACCAGCTCCTGCAGAGATACCAGCTGCTGCCGCTGTTTTTTTCCACATACACCTTCACATCAATGCCATGCTCATTTACTGTGATGGAAAATAACACCTCACATTTACAGATTGGGGTGTTAGTCATGCAAAATTTTCTTGGAGGCAAAAATAATCTCACTGGACCTAAATGAGAAGAGCCGAAGAATCACAGTTTTTCAAAACACTAAAGTTTGCTTTTTCTAGAAAGCCTGAACGGCAAAGAAGGAGCTTTGATCAACATGAAAGACAATCACTTATTTTTCATTCACTCTGGATCATGGCATTCATGTTCTTGGAAGGTTAAGAGGCTAACTTAAGAGTTTACTTACAGATAGTTGTGGGCTATAGGTAGTTTGAATTTGGAAGGTCAGCAAGGCTAAATAGACAGCTGAGTATGGCTAGAATTTTTATTTATTTATTTATTTATTTTCCCCAGTTAGTAGTAGGAGCACTAGGCTTTGTAAAATTCGTAATAATACGAACGACTTGCATTTTACACTGAAGTTTAGTATAATCTAGCAACAAATCAGCACGTTGGCAGTAATTTTCTAATGTTATTTATCCTGTCAAACTGCACACTTCTTTGTCTCTGCCTTATTTAGAGGGCAGACCTCCGTTGAGGTTTCAGCTGGAGGTTACGGCCTTGTTTGGGCTAAGTCCCACCCCCTTCAGGCAATTTGTTGTCATAAGAAATGCCTGTTTTGGCCAGCCAGTGTGGAAATTTGGTCCGTGTCGTTTTGGCCCATAACCAGCCTCTGCGCCAGGTTTCATGATGTGGGATTGGATACATTTGAAAACTAACAGCCCTATTTGTGTTAAGCTCCACCCATTGCCACATTCTCTTGAGGCCAATTGGCCCCAAAAGGTCTTCACTTCTTCACTGGCCCATAACCAACCTTCCCACCAAGTTTTGTGCAAATTGGCCCAGTATGTTTTGAGTTATCCAGTTGACAGACGGACAGACAAACAGACAGACAGGCAGACAGCAGCAAAAACATAACCTCTTGGATGTTTCGCCTCCCTGGTGAAGGTAATAAAAGTATAATCTCTTTAGTTTTAGTTTTAAAGAAGTATATCAACAGTGTAACACAAGAAACTTTTTTTG
>OMLF01049125.1:0-14356 GCA_900302615.1 Holocentrus rufus | reverse complement strand
ACAGTGTCAGTGTTCCGGCCGGCAGCGGATCCTTTCACTCCAGTGATTTGGCAAACTCGGCGTAGTCTATGTAACCGTCGTTGTTTTTGTCATCGTCCCTCAAAACGTCGTCAATGAGATTTATGAGGTCCTCCTCCTTCATCGGCTGGCTGTTCTCTCCTCTCTCCTGAACAAAGAAAGAGACGACTGTTGGAGGACGTTTTTTTACACTGCAGCTTCTCCCTCTTAATAAGTCATTCAGCCTCATGTTCAATGTTCAAATCTTGAGATAATCCCACTTGTTTCCAATGCTTATCAACTTGTTTCCAGAATTTTCTTGAATCAAGTGTCGTTTTCTTGATCCTAGTGGGCTGATCTGCCTTATTCTACCTTGTTTCAACAGATTTATACTTGTTCCCAAGAAAATCCTAAAATAAGTGAAAGTGCATTGGAAACAAGTGGGATTATCACATCCCACTGGCAGATTTTTTCACTGGTTTAAAGAAAAACACAATTTTTAGACTGAATATGAGAAAAAAATGATTTGTTAAGATGGAAATTTTGCAGATGCAGAGAAATACTTTCTATATGTACATGTGCAACAACACCTTGATCTGTTATTATTCATCAGCAACTAATATGGAGAATTAGGTAACAACATGGAAAAGTCATTTTACATTTCATTGTGACTGAAAACACTGACTGTGAGCTGTCAGACAGGAATGACAACAGGTACTTGGAGGCAGACAGACAAACAGTGCACACGGACACACACACACACACACACATTCCGACCTCTCTGTGTACATGGCTGATGGCGGTGGCCAGCTCCAGTCCGTCCAGCAGGTTGTTGCCGTCATAGTCGTGCATCTTGAAGTAGTGCAGCTGAAGCTCCTGAGGCGTCATGTCCTTCTCTGGTTTGTCGATCACTCCGTCCAGATGCTCCATGATGTGGCTGAGAGAGAGAGTGAGAGAGAGAGAGAGAGATGATTGAGGCTGAAAATTACTCACTGCAAAACCTTCAAAACACATAAAATTGATCAAATATCTTATAAAATTCCTTTCTCTTGAATTTCCAGACTTTCCAGACCTGTGCAGAAACCATTTAACAAGAAAGAACAAGCCAAAAGTTAAGCTCCTCCCAGGAATTGTTGACAGTGTTCGTCGCTCCATGCAAATAAGGCCGGTGTCGTGCTTCTGTTAGCAGAGAGGACAGATCAAACATGGAGGTCTCACTCACTCTTTGTCCTGGACCAAGTTTCTGTCCAGGCCGTGGCCGTGGCCGGACCTCTGAGCTGCATCATCTGTGGCCGGAGGGTGCTCCTCCCCGTGGGCATGAACACAGAGCAGACAGCAGGACAGGAGGACGAACAGGCCCACCCACTCCACTGTATACCTACTACTTCTCATTCTGACAGACAACAGACAGACAGATGTCTTTTGTTAGCTCCCCTCAAGACCCCAATTTATGTTTTCATTTATGGCGTAATGTACAGAAGCTGCTCTGATGGAGAAAGAACTACAGTAATCTCACAATAAATTATTTAATATAAGTAAATACAATAAGTTTAGAAGGATACTGTACAAACATCACAACCAAACCATGAGTCACCATAGGAAAATTATGCCATAGTGATAATACAGGACATAGAAATGCCATAAGGTGATGACATAATCACCACTGAGTACCACATACACACTGTAAGTCCCTATTGGAACATATATAGTGACACCATATGTGACAGCAGAGTTAAAAAAAAAACAGGCTACCGTATGGTCTTATAACTGACTACCATAGACACACTATATAAGCCTCTATATGGATATTACATACATGTTTCGTAGGTGTGAGTGGTCTAACCATAGAGTTAGATGCATTTTATGAGATTACATGTTAAATTCTCTGCTATCATCACAATAACATAGCGGAATATCCGTAAAAGCAAAAGCGTGTTAGCTGAGCGGCTGGATGTAATTAATTTTGCTAACACGACGCTTCATTTCCCTAGCCTAGTTGCGACGTGCTACATAAGATTGAACAGAGTAACATCTACAGCGCGACATTCAATACAAAGCTAGCTAACTGCTTTACAAATATAACGTAAAGTCACCTGTTTTACGGGAACAGTCAAATTGTATGTACAGTTGGCTCCACTGCTCACACAACCCTTTTAGGACCCTGCGATTCGCCGTAGCTTACTTTGTCGTTGGACACGACAGCGAAATCTGATTGGACGTTTGCTTCCAGAGAGTCTAGAAATTAAGCAAGAGCACTCACTTCGACTTACTTCCGTTTTAGCTCCAAATCCCACATAAGGCAGCCGAGTCAGCTACTTTGTTTTTCGTTCAGCATCGTTTATTTTTCAGAGGGGGGAAGTTTTATTTTAAGCTAGTAGCGTAATGTTCATCGCCGTAGCTACCCAATAATGCTTTGCGACATAAGTTATACGTTTTCTAAAATCAGTTAAAAACACGTTTTACGCAGATGTAATATGACTATAGGCTGCTTTATTCTTGTTATGTCTGATATTACAAATGAATATGTACGATTTCTCTTGCATACATTACCTCTTGTTATCATTCGCTAACAACACCACTAGTTTACCCGTTTTAGCTACTGTGTTTTGTACGTTCTCGGGTCAAGGTTTAGGGTTTAGTCCACGGCTGGACCAAAATGTGAACTATCTCGATGAAATAAGCATCTTTGAGCTCAATCTGATTGGACAGCGTCGTTACGTCAACAGTGGGCGTCCACCTGCGGCATTACCTGTCAAACAAACGTTTTCACCTCTGCAAAGAAACACGTTGTGTTGTGGCGAATTGCTGAATGGAAGAAGCTTTGTTTTCTGGCTAACAAATGTCCAGTTTCCAGAGAGAAAATGACGCCGCTAAATCTCTTTTCAAACGGCTCGAGGTTTTCTTTTATCTCATTCAAGTAGCTGATATTAGACTCCCAGTAGAAACCCGTGTCTCTCCCCCTTATGTTATTTAATCCCTCTGCTGTGATCTAGGAGGTTTCCCACAAAGTGACAGAAAAGGAAAAAATGTTTATTGTCATTCACAAATGTTGGTGTGTTTCAAATCTATTTTACTTTTAATTTCTTCTAGTAACAAGTAATGTTCACTGTTTTGACCAGATGAAGGCGCTGCAGCGCGCGCTCATGTAGCCTTAAAGTCAGTTTTTTTCTGACTGCATCTTTTAGTTTATGGTAAATAAATTGTAATTGTTATGGTTCAATGGCTGACAGATGTATTACTTTGAATCTAAGCCAAGTGGTTAGACAGACTGCTAATGCTGCTGAACCAGATTTCCAGATCAGGAAGCGAGCCAAAAGGTCTGCCAAATTGATTTTCCATTGCAGTCATTAATGAAATGAACACTAGTAAAACAGGGCAATAAGTACTTTTATTTATACACCCCGCTGCCGTTGTTTCTTCTAGGATGCACAGTTTGCTACACCATTTTCCGTGCAGTTATTCTGCATTTGTATTTGTCTTAATCCTCACCTGATCCCTTTAAGTGTTAAAGGAGAAGATTAAGGGCGAAGAGTCTAAAGAGGACTCCCCTCAGTGTAGTAAACACCTACACGCCGATTAAAGCCCTCTTTAAATGTCACGCCAATTTTAAGCAGAAAAGTAAACTGTATTGGGCTTATAGTCATCGAAATGTAAAACCACTTGTTGGAAATAGTCCAAAGCAAATGTGCATAATAATAGGCTTTTTGACTGTAAAGTGAAATGGCAAAAGTTAAGAGGGTTTAAGATAAGACTTTAATATATAAACATTAGCTCGTCATAGGGTTTAGGCCTACTGTAAATTATACTACACTGGCGAGGCATTCCCCCAATAAAAATAATGTGTAATATTCCTTTCTAAATCTGAAACTCACTGTAAAACACCGAAGTGGTGAAATGTCATAAATGTATGCTTACATTCATTCGCAGTGGAAAAACTTTGGTCCTACTGTAGAGTATACACAGTTACATAAAGTATATCCACAGTGTAGATATAATGTAGATTAAACGTATGTAGTGTATTAAGCCTGTCAAAATAATATTTTCAATGTAGCCTGTCTACAAGTAGACTACAACCTCGTTTTGGCCAACTTTTAGAAATTATTCGGCTGTGCATATGAACTGTGTTTCATGGTCATTTATCTGTGCTTGTTTCTGTTTTTCTAAGCTAAATGAGTTGGAAGACTTTTTTTTTTGTTTTACTGCAGCCTCTCATACTTAACATGAACTTGCAGTCTGTGTATGGAAAGAGCTGCCCGCCCCTGCACTCCAAGATTACACATTTATTTCTCTTGGTAGTCTGCAGTTACTCCCATCGTGTCCGGGGAGTACAGTCACCACCGGGACAGAGCGGCGATGGCCTCCCGGGTCTCCTTCAACCAGTACCGGCTGGAAGCGGAGATCGACCGCTACAGGGCCGAGTGTCAGTGGGATAAGATGCCGTCTATGATCGACCAGCTCCTGGCTGCGCGGATCCACGAAGACGGTGAGTGGTTCGCACCTGGAGGCTTTGACATGAGGTGTTTCATGTCGCTTCCTGCAAAACTGATCCGCACACTGCAAGAAATGTCCGTGTCAACAAGTCTGTTAGTCTCTGATTCACTCTTAAAATCTTATTTGAATTATTTTATGCCAGAAGGGAGTGATAGATCCACCTGTTACCGCTGTAGTTTTATCACTTCAGAGTTCAGAGTTTTCAGTTTCAGATATTTTTTTTAGAAACAAGTGTCAGTATGAAACAAGGCAGAATACTACACGAACATGACACTTTGATTTAAGAAATGCCAAAACTGGTTTATTTACAGTGGAAGTAAGTAGAGGTGTCCCTTCCCATTGGCAGATTTTTCCGCTTTTCTTAAAAAGAAAAAATACCTTTTCAACAATGAGACTATACTGTTTCCATGGACACTTTTTGCAGTGTCAGTTCACTGTACCAAAGTTGAACTTTGGACTGTCAGTGCGGAATCAAGGGGAAAAGTGAGCGGTACTGAAGGATTTTGCAGTTTTTCACTGACAACTCTTAAGTGCAGTCAGAGCAGGGGTCATTTTAAGGGGTTGCAATAAGTCCTTTGATTTCACTGCTATTTCACTTTACACAGATTTCACAATGACAGAATGAGTAAGAGTGACAGTTTAGATCACATGTCTCACTTTCCACTTTATCTCTCCTGCTACAATATAAACAGATAATTTTTTTTCACCGCCAAGTCACATGAAGCTGCACACTGGGCTTCTTAGGTACAAAAAGTCATACAATGTCTGTGATTTCTCTATTTGAAAGCCACTGAAATGAAAACATGGCAACCTTCAGGTGTATCTTATGTTGTCAAGGTGTTAAATGGCAGCATGTTCCTAATGGACTGATGGCTTATGCACCGTGCAGGCTGTTCGCTGCATGTCTTTGCCCTTGAAATTATTGCACACTGTACATGCGCTCGAGCAGTGTATGCAAACAGACTTATTGTGTGTCTCATAACTCACTACCTTGGTAAGTGGCTAATGCACCTGCCTCCACCCCTCACCTCAGCAGAGTAAATATGGGCTGAGGTGGCACGAGTGAGCTGAGCTGCACGGCTGCTCTTATTGTGTCGGTAACAGGCTGACGCTCCTGACCGGCTGTTTCTCCCTGACTGCACGTCAACTGAAGTGTTAAATCAATCTGCTGTAGGTGTGTGCAGAAGTCACATCAGTCCTGCTCTGATGTTGAGCCTGCATGGAAGGACTGATGCACTAGTAGGTTAATTTTAGATTTTTCTGTTAAGTATCTCGAATTTAAGTGAAATCCCCCTTTAAACACCCTTTTAACACGTCTAAAAATGTTTTGGTGATGTTTTTAGACAAAATGAAATCATGCAGAGATATTTACAACAGCTTCAGTGTGACAGCAGAAAACATTTCACTTACCCGTGGTTTCCAAACTTGGGTCTGCGGACCAGCAGGGGTCCTTCAGAGGGATGCAAGGGGTCTGAAGCAAAAGGAGGAGGAGATTTATTTAATTCATGTTTATGATATTTCCCGGCAGTCAAAACAACAAGGAAATGTTTTGGTCATTTATTTATAGTGATCCAATTTCTTGTCCCACGGTAGTCTCAAAATACCAGAATGCATTGCAGCCTCAAGCCGTGTTGTGTTTGAGTGACTCACTTTTTCTGGTAAAAACTCCATTATCACCATTACTCTGTCAATCTACATGTTTCATCCACAGCTGAAAGCAGCAAGCTGACACGGCCTGTGGGTTGGCAAAAGGCATTCTGGGATATGTAGGAAGTTGCCAACTGAAGTAGAAGCAGATGAGAGAGATTAAAGAAAAAGCGGCTGCACCCAAAAAACAGCAAATTATCACACTTCATATCACAAAATAGCTCCAGGAACACTTTGAACATCACAGACCAGGGAGATGTAACAATGTTTTTTGTTTTTTTCCTTTTGATACATTTGATTAAACTTTCTGAAGTGAAGCCAGATTATTTCCACAAGCATTCTCCCACAACACTATTAACCTCTTGGGTACTTTATTGCAGCCCAGTTTTGCTTTTTTTTTTAGTTTTCTTTAAAGACCAGGCTCCATTCCTTCTGAAAACATTACAGTGAAGGCCTCCTACTTTAATCAGCAGCTGAGACTTGCAGTTGTGTTTATTCCTCACCTCCCTCTGCCTGGCTGATACCTCTGGCCTTGGCTGTGCTGATAAAAACCGTCAAGAAAATATGTCAAGTGCAGCAGGTCATAAACACTGGTCACAGACTTGGCGTCACAACACACACACACATGGACAGGAGAAAGCTAAACAGGAAGGCTTTAATCCTCAGAGTGTGTACACAACAAGTGAAGTTAACTACTGGACGCCGACTTGCACTGAAAACCCAGTCAGAAACAGGCTTGTTTTACTCGCTGTTTTGTTCAGCTTCACTCGACTGGTGCAGGTAGTCATGTGGAACACTTGGCTTTATGAACATCGTAATACAATCACGTGTCATTATCGTTAATGAGAACTAATGCAGTAATGAAAACTATATGTGAAAAACCATTTTTAACTGAAATAAAAATAAAAATGAAACTTTAAAACTAAAATAAGCTAAAATTATAGAGAAAATGTCTGTAGTTTTTGTCTTTGTCAATTTATTTCATACAGAAGCCAAGGATTTTGGATGGATATGACATCTATCTCCATATTTTTTGGCTGTGCCAGTTTTACACCAACAGATGCACCTCGCTCGTCTGTGTTGCCAATCTGTCCCCGACCCTGACAAATACCCCATATTACCAAAAAGAAAAGACTAAAACTAACACTGAAACTAATAAAAACTAAACCAAAATTAACCATTTTCAAACAATGAAAACAAAACTAAAATAGCAAACCTTCTAAAATCTAACAAAACTAATCAAAACTAAACTGAAATTGAAAACAAAAAGTCAAAACGAAATGAAAATAAAAACTAATGAAAAATGCAAAACTATAATAATGTCGTCATGTGTTAAAGGAAAGTAAAAGGGAAATGTGGAAAGTGTAGTTTCCATATAGAGCCCTGGACTCTGGAGTATTTAAACTTCTCCTGGTGGGAAATGATGTTTTTAGTGGACTGTGGTGGGTTTGCTTTGGCTGCAGAAACAAGTGACCTGTGACCCCCGACTCAAGCCTGCTCCTCTGCTCCTAAAACGCCTGTTGACTTTTAACTCTTAAACCCCGCCCCCTCCCTCCAGATGACTACGGGACGCTGCTGTTGGCCGAGGCGCTGTTGGAGGAGTGTGTGCAGGAGAACATGGACATGTTACGGAGCTGCACACCTCTGATGGACGCCGACCAGCCCAAACTGTCCCAGGCCAAAAGCCACCTGAACTCCATCCTGAGCCGAGGCCTCCTGACAGTCAGTCACTGCTTTCACTCAAACCAGATTATCGTGCTCCTTCCTATGTTCTTCTTTCATTGTGTAGTTTATTTTCTTTATTTAACCTTTTTTTTTAAACCAGGATGGTCCCTCTGAGATTCAGAGGCTATTTTTCGAGGGAGGTCTGTCCTAGAAAGCAGCATAAGACAAACATAAAAGTTGCAGGAAAACAACGTGCAATAAGAAAACAAATACAAACATTTCTACATGGGAGATGTTTTTCTGCACACTAATAATAATAATACAATTCTGTTTTTCACTCATCAGAAGCAAAATTATAAAGTGCTCCGGAATCAGTAAAGTAAAAATAAAGCATATCAAAAACAACGAATAAAACAATAATGAGAACATATGAAATTATAAAAGCAGGAGAGCTAATGATGGAATTAAAAACTAGAAGAAGAAAAAAGGAAATTAGAAAAACAAATGACGTAATGGTGCAAGTTATTATTTATGAGAAAGCACCAATTTCATTAGTCTGATTTTCCCAGATGCTCCTGCAGCAAAAGTGTAATTGCCCTTTAATTTTTGTTTCCATTCTATATAAAGTCTGCTTGTTCACAGCCTCACAGATTTAGATTTAAAGGCTTTATTAAGTTTCCTGAAGAGACAGGACAGTTCTAATAAAGACTTTACACTGCAATGCTTCACTTGATGAAATATTGATGAAATCTTTTTCATCTTTCTGCACTTCTTTTAGCTTCTCAGCACCATTTTCTCTGACCTCTTTTAATAGAGGAAGTGATAAACCATCATGGCACGGAGGACAGAAAGCTTTTTTTTATTAAAAACCATGTAACCTGTTAACCTCTGTGTTGTTTCAGTGACTGTACATTGTGTGGTTCCCTCTCTGCCTCCAGCCCAGGTATTTGAACGAGGCTCTGCTGCTGATGGCCAAAGTGCATTATGTCCAGGGTCGCTACCGGGACGCCCAGGGAATGTGTGCCAGGGTGGGCATCGAGGAGCTGACGCGTGATGTCCAGCCCGTCTACCATCTGCGCCTGCTGGCCGAGGCTTTCATCATCAAAGGTACCAAGGCATCAAAGAAGCTTAAAGAAGCTGCATGTAGCATTTTAATATCAACAAATCACATTGAAGTAGAAAATATGATTACTGTAAACAACTGGCAGCATCCAGCAGCCTCTGCACTGCATTTTACATGAAGTCACACCTGGACAGATGTGTTGGAAAATCTGCAGCATTGCTTTATGGCACAAAACTATAAGTGCCATAAGGCTGATTATAGGTCAAGCTGAAATCTTGATATTTTGCAGAAATAAAGATTTAACCCAACAACAAACTATATTTTTATGAGCATAAGTACTCAAAAGAAAACCTGGCACACTTCTTCCATGAGACAGGTGAGCAGGACAGGTTGGCGTGGATCAAAAGTCATTGCCTGATGGACGTCTAGCACAGAAATGCCGCTAAATAAATGTATTACTGCACATTAGACAGTGTGCAGGAGTCCTCTTGTAACTTTTAATTTGCATATGTACTGTCATCTTTGGTTTCAATGCAAAGTTTTACTGTCCTGTGGTCTAAGGGCCTTTTCTACCCTGACAAGAATAACTTTCTGCACATGCATATGTAAATAAATACTGAAATACTCCAAGGCAACTCTCTATAAAAATAAGAAGCCTTTATTAATAGATCTACATTTCAAAATTGAAAAATATACTTACACATATCAACAGCAGTTTCTTTCATCAGTATGTGTGGAATGTAATCAGTTCTATGATGTACAAAATGCAATGCTGTCATTAATTATCTAATTAGCATAATTACCACACACACTGGTGATAATGAGAATGGTAATATGGACTCCATCAAGCAAATAAACAATTAAGGATCCAACAAAGAAAAAAGAGGACAAAAAATAGCCACAAGCTTACAACCAGAGGTAACATGATGTGAAAAATTAAAAATTAGACATAACGCGAAAAGTCAATGAAGAATTTTGGCAAGAAATAGATAAATGTAAAGATATATATCAGCTAAAACCCCATGTTGGCTGAACTCCTGTGTTCCTCATTACCAGGATCCCAGACTTTTCAGACACCAGGTTCAGTGTGTGGAAATTGGCTCCCCTGACACCTCACAGCCCGTGGTGCACAGTCTACATCCACAGCCCGTCTAATTTTCTAACCCTTAAGCCTACCTGTCAGCCTCCACTGTAAGTGGGCACAGGCAGCAGCATGGATGAGCATGTTTCCCTGAAAAACACCACAGGCGAGTTTGAACAGATCCCTGCATACATTTCCCTGATGATCCCGGTCCTAATTCCCTCAGTAGGAGTTATTACAGCCTGAGAATGACAGCGACCTTGTGTGAGTTAAGAAATAGAAATAGAAGTTTTGGAGGCTGCCATGCAATCTGTTGACATGAGTGTAACTTGTCTGGAAAATATGGGCTTGATTCAGCCAGTCGCTGTCTGAATAACCCGGCTTTGTTAGTCTGAGTGTTAAAGGACATGTTGGTCCTATTTTGACTTCTCGTCAATAGATGTGATCATATCTGTCCATCACAGTTGCATAAGTGTGCACATAATATGTTTTAATAGCTTAGAAGTAATGGCTAAATTGCCCTGATTCACTTCCATTCATGTTCAAAAAATATGAAAAACTGCTCTGTCAGACTTGAATGTTGTCACACAGAGGTAACTCTATCTTTTGAATACTTTTGAATACTAAAATTAATATTATAATGATAAAGAGAAAAGTTAATTTTGTGCATTCATATCAGGCCTGCTCAGCGTTTGAAGTGGGAAGAGGTTTTTGGGTCCACTTGTAGTTAACCTCCTGAATGCTGCAGTGAGATTGAGGTGGCGGAGCTGGAGCTGGCTGCTTAATTCAGGCATTGTGTCCTGATGAATGGCAGGTCGTCCCTCTGTTTCTACGGTTTGTCTCATTTACAAGAACGCTTCCTAGTTAGGCAGGATTTTTAAAAAATATGGACGGACTGTCTCATTAAAATTTCTCCTTAAAGTTCTTTGATTTGGCATTTTTTTGAGGAAACAAGTGGTTCCTTCACAGCAAAGGAAATCCCACAATGCCATGCGGCAGGCCAGGGGAAGGGAGAGTTCAGTCTGATAAATGTAAAGACATGAAACCTGTTCTGTTCGTTTGTATTTAAATTTATGTCCATGTAACTTAGCTTCTCATATAACTCTCTCTATCTATCATGTGTCGCCTGCCTGGTTTCACCTGTGCTCGTTAGACTTGATTAGGTCACCATGGAAACCAGCAGCACGATGCTGTGATGTATTCTGCTGTACTCAAATGACGCTTCTTAGGCAGATTGTTTCATTTCCTGTAACCTTTTGGACAAAATAGGTAACTAATAAGAAATGCACCCAACCAGGTACCAGTGTGATCAGAAGCCTCCTGCAACTTTCAGCCAATCACTGACCTCCACTTATATTTGGGTTCCGCCCTCCAAGCTGTCAGTCACAACAAAGCTGAATAAAACCGCTGAGGAGGATTCAAATGCACCTGGAAAAACAGTTCCTTTCAACTGTGCAAATAATAAATTTACAGTAATTTTAGCAAAAGAACTTCCAAGCCAAGTATTTCTGAGATAGAATTCCCTTTGCTCCTTTAACCTCCGCTTGTGAAAGGAGAAACTGGCAGGTCGATGACACTCATTATATCTCATTCGGTCCATTGATGTCAAAGGGAACTTTGAAAATTGGGTTTGGCCCCTTTATTTATTCTCCACAAAGGTTGCCTTTGTGTTTTTGTGTCTGCCTCTTTCTGTCTGCCAGTGAACGTGCCCGTCCAGAAGACACGTTTGGGAGTAATTACTTCTAAAATGGGAGTAAATATCATCAGAGTAATGTAATAAAGCCGACTCCTCTGGGACTGACTGGAAGGAGCTATTCTGTTTCGCCTGGTAGTTTTCCAGACAGATGGGCTTTTTAAAAACATGATGATTGCGAGTCATCAGACTTTGTGTCAAGGAGTTACAGATAAAATAAGTTTCCTATTGCTCACACACACACACACACACACACAAAGCAATACATGGAATTTCCCTTGCAGCATGTTTAAGAGTCACTTAACAAATGTGATTCAGTCAGATGTGATGTTGCGTTCAAATGCATTTTAGTCTGATCTATTTTGACACATTAGAAGCAAGTATTATAAAAGGTCAAAGGTCGCCTCTACAAACTGTCGTCCATAGTCCTCGCATGACACCGAATCATTTTGAAAGACTGTGACTCATCACACTCCTCCGTCTTCTCTTAAATGAAATGTATTAGCTGTTTATTCTTCTTAAAAGCCACTAAATGACATTTACATTGGATTGTTATGACAGACTGTGTGTTTTCCATTTCGGCGAGGCCACATGAGAGCAGATCCTGTGGGAATCGCTCTGACGTGCTGTAACTGGAGACTTCACATGGCTCCCCTGTGTGTGTGTGTGTGTGTGTGTTGTTGTTGTTGTGGGAATGAAGTCAGATCTGAATGTTTGGATGATGATGTCTTGTCTATTGGCAGCTGTCCGCTTATTTGATTAGACCTGGCGTCTGGCTGGGAGCTCCTGTCCCTCACAGGCTTCCTGCAGGCCGGGCGGTTCCTGCTGCCTCCATTTATTTATCCCAATAAATCCGCTAACTGACATCAAATCAGGCATCTGGACCCCGACTGCCCCTCTCACTGCTTCCTCTGTGCTCAGTCAGGGCGTCCATCACCATAACAAGGCCGCTAACACCAGCTAAAATGACAGAGAGGGAGAAGCAGTCCAGCTACTGTTGGAGGGCGATGGGAGTTCTTTATAAAACATCTTTATTTAGTGCAGAAAAACCAACACGAGAACGCTTCTCCATCAGCTGAAAGTGGACGAATTTATTCTTGTTTTCTACATTTTTTCCGGCAGTGGCTGTTTTATTTTTCGGGTGAAATTAAAATAACAGTATGTAACATTTTTCTCATGATGACGTATCCGAACAATCACAATAGCCGAGACCAAAACAAAGAAGGATGTGGAGCCAGAGCTAAAAATTCTCTCAAACTTGAGAAAAAAAGACAAACACCACCGTCTCCAATAACAAGCTACATATCTTTTCTCGCTCTCATCTTTGTTTTCACAGAACTTCAAGCTCAAGTTGTCACGTACAGTATTTTACCGTGATTTTATTTCAGCTAAGTCATTTGTTTGTTCGGCTCCAGCTGCAGGCCGCTCTCTTTATTTTCCCATCACGATTCATTTTCCCTCCCAATTTTTCAATCAGATAAAATACTTTCATTATAATTTGATTGGAAACCAAAAGCCATTCTGCATTTACTGTAAATGCTATCGTGCAGCTGCATAATCACTTGTATCTCACATGTTTATCAAAGCCATAACTTTAAACACTGAAGGGGAGATGTACAATACAGGCATACTGTCTAATTGTAGGCAGACGAACAAAATAATCCCATTGTTCATACATTTAAAACATAATTTCTAACATGTTTTGTAACTTTAAATCAGCACCACAGAGGTTTTGTCACGTCAAACTTTGATCTGGCACATTTTTGGACTTTGAATTCCACGTCTTTTCCATTGAATATAATGTATTTGCCATGATAAACATATGTTCAAATGTTACATTCTCAGTCGAATAGCTTACTTGAATTCCCTCGGTTTTATTTTTGCCAAGTACAGTTCAGTGGGAACAGGAATTGTGTTATTTGGCTCATTGTTGCCTAAACCATATCTAGGTCTCCCAGCAGCCAGTCATTTAACATTTGACTTGGCATCAAAACATCGAACAGCGAACATGTTTTCAAAGTTTCCAGATCTTTTCGGGGGGAGGTATCATCTTCCATAAAATGTTCCAGACCTGGAAAAGATTATTTTTGATGTTGACTAAGATTTCGATGAGTGTTGCTTGGACTGCGCTGCACGGTTCATAAGAATTGGGCCTAAGGTGGATCAAAGGCATCTCAGTTAAACATTTTAGCAGCTAACAGCTAACATTAACAGCGTAATGTGACACGACTAGCTAGTGTGTATTTGTTTATTGTTGTTAGGGTAAGGCTCCAACAAATGTGATATGAACTGAATGAATTAGTGAACATTAATATAGAACAGTGGATTAACCTGTTGACAGAGACTATATTTGAGCCAATCAGGTTCAAGTATTCACGGTGGCCCTAGAATAAAAATATTTCTTGTAATCCAACTCTTTGGAAATATCACACTCTTCTACCTCATCATCATCATCATCATCATCATCATCATCATCATGTCTCCCCGTCTCTCAGGTCTGTCTCTGGACCATCAGATTGTCTCGGCCGTGTCTCGGGTTCGTCTGTTGGAGCGAGAGGAGGAGAGTCTGTCCTGTTACCTCCGAGCCTGCGACGCCGCTCTGTGCTACCTGCAGGAGCTGGACAAGGTGCACACTGACATCTATGTGTGTGTGTGTGTGTGTGTGTGTGTGTGTGTGTGTGTTACCACTTCTGTTTATATCTTTTTTCCAGATATAATT
>OMLF01049123.1:0-22057 GCA_900302615.1 Holocentrus rufus | reverse complement strand
CATATGTTTGAATTTAATTATACTCCTTGAAAATTGCATGATTTTCAACATGAACCGGTGTTTCATCTACACAATCATTCATGTAAAAAACCTTACATAAGTGAAAACATTTGAAATGACAATTGATTGCTGTGGGTATAAAGGAATTCTGTAAATTTTATTTTTCATAATGGCATTTAAAGTAGCAATTTAGAT
Organism: Holocentrus rufus; assembly: GCA_900302615.1. Classification (NCBI taxonomy): domain Eukaryota; kingdom Metazoa; phylum Chordata; class Actinopteri; order Holocentriformes; family Holocentridae; genus Holocentrus; species Holocentrus rufus. The sequence continues at coordinate 21,862 of OMLF01049123.1, read as the reverse complement.
TAGATGATAAAGGCTTTGAGAGTCTTTAAATTTTGGTTTAGGTACCTTGAAAGTGCTTGAAAAGGGCTTGAATTTTCCTCTTGGGAGGATGTATGAACCCTTCAACTTAAAACCTTGGATGACAATCAAGATTTTTAATAAAGTGAATCTATATATTAAAGCTCTTGAGTTTGAGCGAATGCGTTTTTTCCCCATTGTGTTATATAGTTGTAATTGTGTAATTGTATGTGTTTTTATGTTCATACATGCTTACATATTATATTTCCGTACAGATTTGCTGCCTCTGCTGGTGCTGGAGGATGAGGAGGATGTGTTTGGCTTGGTGGTGCAGGCGATGAAGACGTTTCCTACAAGTGAAGAAGTGCAGCTTCAAGGCTGTTGTGCACTGCAGATCCTTCTGGACAGAGGTAGACAGACACACACTGACCCCTCTGCATGAACCAGTGTCTAGAGTGATATATGTACAGTCTGCTGTAGTACTGATTGGGAAAATGCCTATTACAGATTAACCCAATTCACTTTATACACACCTGCCATACAGACAATCTTACAGAATTAAATCCAAGAAAATCCTTGTATTCATCTGTTCCAGGTTCTGTGGAAAAAAGTCCTGGTTAGATTTATTACGGCTGCACCTTTATATCTAACCTAGTATAGTAATTATATTAGGTTTTATTATAGTAACAGTGGATAGAATCATCTAGTTCATACCTAAGCTATCTATTCATACCTAAGAATAACCTCTGCTCTGGGCCAAATATAGTACTACTTATCTTCAAACGTGCCTATAATGCTTATTTCATTAAGAAAAAGATGGGTCTTTAAAAAGCATCAAATATAACCCTGGCTAAAAATGTTAATTGTTGGATTGCATTTTCCAGCTGTAGTTGAACATATCTCTTGCTTTCCCTCTTTATAGTGACTGATGAGCATCTTGTAGAGTTTGTGGACAACCAGGACCATGTCGTGGTCTTGGCGGCTCTGCAGAGGTTCCAGGACAGTCCTGACCTGCTCCTCCAGGCCATAAAGGTGCTGCTTCCCCTGGCCCGCCCTGGTAAGCCCTCAGCACATCTCCAGACTGTATTTAAAAGGGAAAGAAAAGAACAGAATAATTGTTAATACTTAATTTAGATAAAGGATTAATCTGTTAATGCTCTCATAACCTCCTTTTTAATAGTACTACACTGGTTTATACTACATAATAACATGAGGAGCACGTGAACTAGTATGAAACTACTACTATCACATGAAAAACTAAATAGCAGCTGGTACTTCCTGCTCCTACTATAAATAAACTACATGTAGAGAACCCCAGCCAGTCAATGGTGAAGCGTACTGATGTTTCAAAAAGCATATATTTATGCTCAGCCATCAGTCTCTTTGTGCGCACACTTTTCTTCAACAAACACTGTTGGAGCGTAAAGTAAAGTAAAAATAAATGGCCTAAAATCAGCTCCTACACACACACACACACACACACACACACACATTACCTATATTAATCCAAAATATCTGCCACGTTAAAAACTTCTGGCATACGCATATAAAAGGCTCATCATAGCTGGACTCACTGATAAATTACATGCTTATCTAAACTTATCTAACATGAACTTTTAGAGCTTTAGATTATATGATGATTAAAAGTGACTCTTTTTTTCATGAAAGAATAGGCAAAAAAACATTGGAAAAAGAGCTGACAAATTATGTCAGCACCCTCAGTGAAAACTGAATAGTTGCCATCATGAACCTCAGTGACACTGTTTGTTTGCTCATGCTGTATCTCAGAAACAGGTGCTCTTATTATATTGAAACTCCTCTGTAATTTTCATTCAACCAGTGTGGCCTAAAGCAGAATGCTATCCCATAAAGCAAGATATTGTATAGCAGGAATACAGTAGATTAATTCATCAGGTAGAATGAATGCACAGGAATTTGTCTGTCCAGGTGAGCTCTGTGATTTAGTGCGTAAACACAGGGCTGGGCCACATGGACAAAATCAAATACCACAATATCCTTCACCTATTATCTCAATATTGATATTGTGACGATATTGTTGGTATGACTACTGGTGCTTTCATAATCTATTCACACGCAAGCGTTTTTTGATGCAGTCATTAGTGATGTGAATATCATGACCAAACAGGTGGAGGAGAACGAGTTACAACAGTCTAAGTTCAGAAAAATGCATCTCTTTACTATAATAAAGCCTTTAAAACCAGAAACACTAATGCAATATTACGATATTACAATATTCAAACTCCCAGACAATATCTAGTCTCTTATCACGATATCGATAAAACATCAATATAATGCCCAGCCCTACATAAACATATAGCCTCATTTGAGAGTAAAAACTTTTCTGAACCTCATTCCTGTAAAGATGCGTGGGCAGACACTATGCTGTGCTGTTTATGTGGTTGCACAGTTACTTAATAACCATGTTTTACATCACATGACTCAGTAAAACACACTAATCATGAAAGAGGGACATAAAATGCCAATCCTTCTCATTCTTTGTTCCACATGATCTATTTTCACCCTCACCACAAGGACACAGTGTCACAATCTGTATGCTGTCTTTGTGTAAATAAGATTATGCCTCAAATCGGAGTAAATACTATTTTGTTTTTGTATTCAGCGGGTTAAATGAATAATGACACTGGAGTCTTCTAACATTTCTATCATTTTATTTTTATACAGTTTGGTACAGGCAGTGCTGGCTGTAATTGGGATTTTACATTTTGCTAAGCATGCATGAATGCAATTATTTTACTGCTGGAAAGCCCCGCATATTGATACTGGCTGCATTTCCTGGAAAGTACAATGCAGGAGCAAGATTAAAAGAAAAATAATGAGGGAAGAATCATTTCCCTCATCATGTTTTTTTGAGAGATTTCAGACTTCAGGCAACACTGTCATGTTCCAAAATGTCCTAATTTCCTGTTTTTCTTACCTTTGTTTACTGTTTTTTAATGTTGGCCCCATAATATCCCTGACCATTCTGCACAACATTTCTATGTAGGTCTGGAAAGTCTCAAAAGAAATTGAAAATTAATTTGATAATGTCATTTGTTGGGAATTGCTTGTGAGTTGCACAAAAAGTATGAAAAGTTCAGTCATGGAAATCATTTTATGTGGCCACAGACCCACTGTCGTTTCACATCTTGTGACAGCTTTTGTTGTGATGAATAATTCTCAGCTGAAGAGTGATATACCCTCGCTGGTGGTCATTAGATTGATCAAAAGTATGGAATTTTGAAATGGAAAAAGTGTAGGTACCCTCTCTGAACCATGAAAGCTGTGTTGAATCCATCTGCTTGGCTCCTTCAGGCAGTAATGTGGAGATGCTGATGTCGGGAGGGGTTAGATGCTACAGTGTGCTCATCGCCGCCATGGACGCCTTCCCTGAGATAGAGGAGCTGCAAGAGACGGCCTGCTGTCTGTTCAGGAAGTTTACATCAGGTAGGACCGAAGGGTAATGGCCACACCAAGGGACAGTTAAAAATTATTGGCAATCACATGTTCCATAGTACTGCTTCCTCCTATTGTAATGTAATAATGTAATTCTTCACTTGGTGCCATTTTATGGATAAACTGGCAGTACTTCCCCATCTTTTAGGCTAAATGTATGCTCTGTTAAATGTTGCTAAAACATAGCTACCTTCAAATGAGGTGAATACTTGTGTTTTGGAGTATACAATATTCTTTATTCTTATGTCCTTAGGGGGCATTTACAAATTGGCGTTAAAACAAGGTTGTCATGGGTGAAAAGCGATTTTTGTGAATGCTTATCTTATAGAACCAATTACATATTTTGTTGAATCTATATTAAACTAACTACATTAACTACTATAAACTGGGACTTCTTTCCCACACCTGCAGCCATACTGTATGTATTTCCTTAAATAGTGTCCGGGGTCTTTATTTAGCTGCAGAGGATACCATATATATATTTTGGAGGCGGGCTTCTATTTGAGAGAGGCCTTGATTTCCAGTTCCCTCTGTTTGATAAGTATAAAGTGGAAACCAGTGCAAGAAGGAAATCCTGGTCAGCATTCAGGAAATCTGAGCGGCTCAGTCAATGAGTAACTTAAATCTTGGAGAATGTCCACACTTGTTCACAGTCAGTGATGATAGCACTGTTTGCAGAATCCATGGGCCCTTGCCATCAATACAAAAATGTTTGTGTTTCCTTCTAACAAGCTAACTTGCCCATGAGTGAAGTGAAAATGATGGAAGAGGTCAGTGAGAGCATGTCTTTGATCGAGGGTGAATCTGTTTTGACTTGTTGTAGAGAGTTACTACAACATCCTGGTAATGAACGGTGTCCAGAGGGTTTCAGTGAGAGCCTGTCAGACCTTCCCCGACAACGCCGCGCTGCAAGCTGCTGCACTCTCCTGCCTGGCTGACCTCAGTGAGGACACACATACACATACACATACAAACACACACACAAACACACAAACACACAAACACACACAAGCTGATCCATTTTGTGCCTATGCTGGAATGGTTCCCTAAAAACTGAGAGACAAATATGACAAACTTTAAGTCTTGAAAAGTTTAAGAATCTGACAAGTCTGTGGAAGTGCTTTTAATTCCCTACACATTGTTTTTATAATTGTAAACCCATATTTGTGTATTTTCATATATATTTGCAGATCATATTGCCCAGCTATTACAGTATTTATCATATCAAACTCATATGGGATGTAGCAGAAGACTGCTACATCCCATAAACTCGCCAGTGCTTTTAAATAACACAACTTCAGTGCCTAGTTATGAATATTTTTTGTCCCCAAAGCTCACTGAACATTGTGATTTCTATTTCATGGCTCTGTCTTGAAGAGTTGCAAAAGTGTATTTGTGAACTTGTGGTGTTGTTATAGCTCTGTTCAGTAATATTACAAGTAATCTCAGTCAATCTGAACAAACTGTTGTTTTTTGGCTTTGTAACCAGCTAAGTAGCCACCAAGCTAATTTTGCAAAGCAACTGATGTTATTGTTCACATGCAACTATGAGCCACCACTCTTAGCTGCTCTATCTTCTGCTAGGTACACTAACTAACATGTAAACTGGACAAACAGGACAGTGTTAATTAGCTAACAGATACTATGATTAGGTAACAGGCTGACATTATCTCACAAAATGGATATTTACATTGATGCACTGATACTGATGTATCAGTGGTGAGATGTTATATGTTTAGAAATGCAGCCAGCTGTTGATAGCCATCACTGCCCAAGAACTGAGGTCCTCCAGTATGGCAGTGTGTGTAATGTCACCTGAAAGCTTGATATAACACAAGGAACAGTCATCAGAGATATTGGTTTTATAATCTGTAATTTAATACTGTCCTCTCAGGGCTGTAGTGGTAAATAAAAGGGTGTATGGTCAAAGGACAAAACAAGTGATCCAAGAATTTACAAAACAGGAAGTGCGATAGGCAACCGGGCGTGAGCGTACTAACCCATGGAACCGTGCATGAATGTGTTAACCCTCCACCACACGCCTGTGCCCCCGTTTCTTAGCTGCGACCATAGTGCAGAACAAGACGGTGGCTGAGCAGGGTCTGGAGGAAGGAGAGGAGGAGGAGGACAGGGGTAAAGAGGAGGTGGAGGACATGAGCCTGGACTGGATGGAGATCTGCTGCTCCGCGCTGGAGCTCCACGCCGCTGAGCCCACCGTACAGGTCAGTCCAGCAGCTTCTAACTCTGTGGCTAGAGAAGTGAGAAGTTACTCAAGTAAGAAATGCTCTCTCAGAGCATGAAGGACTGTTCAGAGGATGTAGGGCACCTTGTCATGTCTGGCATTTGAAAGAAAACAGCTGGTGGTTGAAGACTTTTGCTAATGGGCCTAATACCTTTGACGATAAAGCTTCCTGCCACTGTTCCAGTATCCAAGTCCAGACTCAAAACTATTAAACACCGAACATACTTTATCCTAGCTCTCACCTTACCATTAGCTATTCGTTGTTTCCTTCTCTGTAGTACAAAACTGTGTAAAGCACTTTGTGAATTAATTAGACTTTAGTATAAATTGCTTGGTCAGGTGCAGAACAATCACAAAGAGGCTGTTGTACTTGGGGTCTGAGCTTTTTAGGGCTCCTGTGGGAGAATTTTACCATTTCACTGTCAGATTGCACATCACATTTAGAAATCACAAGTGATCATGTCAGTATCATCAGTACCTCAGACTTGTGGATCTCTTCTGTTCCCCCAGGAAGCTGCAAGTTGGGCCATTCACAGTCTGTTATTACATGGAGCTGGACTGAACCAGTCTGCAGAGGAGCAGGACGAGAGGTAGACCATAGTTATAGAACTAGTTTTATATCTGTGAGGTAGACAACGAACCAAAACATACCACATGTCACTTCTCTACGTGTGTAACATTGTTTAGCACTTGTTTGTGGTGATAGTAGAGAAAGTGCTTAATTCAACAACAGAACTGATGTGTTCTGTTCAATCCTCATCTGTCAGAAAACAGGAAATGTGGGGAAAGAGATTTTGGTCAGCATAATGGAACATGCATAGCTCACCATGCAGGTGAGGATTTTTTCTGAAATGTGTTTAAAATATGTGATGAGGTGATTTTTTCCCCTCATGTTTCTTTTCAGGACTCCTGTTCACAGGCAGTTGATGGCGGCCATGCTGCTCCACTCCTCCTCTGCCAGCGTGTTCAACGCTGCTACTAGTGCCATGTGCACACTCATTAAACGTGACAGTGAGTCCCTTGCACCAAAACTTATAGTTATTTTATTTGTACATGAAGATAGGGGATGCCACAGTGTATACTGTGTACTGGGGTTCAAGGTATTCGCAATGTATTATTTTGGGAGAGAGCATTAAATTGTGTGAATAAAGTCATTGTTACAATACTAAAAGACATCTCAACATATCTAAAATATTGTTTTTTTACTCAGTTAGAAATTAAGTAAATCTGTGAAGAAGTCCTTTAGCAACTTCCTTAAACCATCTTTGAACAAAACACTGCCTCCCTCCCTAGATGTACCAGTGTAATTTGTTGGCCAGTACAGTAGACTTTTTAATCGCAATGGAAGCTAATTCAATTACCCTTGCATAATAGACAGAATTGGTTGATGGAAAGTATCAACTGATATGCTTTTTCAGGTAGAATGAAAGAAATAATTTACAAATATTGATTGACTCAGGTTGGTAGCATGAAGAGCTTCTCTATTTCCAGGTAAAATCTGTTCTCTGCTGCTGTCCAACGGCCTCCATGTCAACGTGGTGGAGATGATGAAGAAACACTCGGCCTCAGTTGAGGTTTCCATCAGTGCCTGCAAACTGCTCAAGCTCCTCTTCCAAGGAAGGTGGGGGCAAACTACAAACCTGATCTTTCTTTCTTATGCTACCCCTTTTTGTGTTATCAGACCAAAAAAGTGAATTAACAGTCTATAAAGCAGGCTCGGTGTTACCAAATTTGTCATTTTGGACTGAAACCTGTCTTGTGTGTATGCAGGACAGCCAGTCTGGATGAGCTGAACATGGCAATGAGTCAGATCCTCAGCACCATGAAGGTCCACAACTTCGAGCCGGAGGTGCAGCTGGAGGCGCTGCAGGCCAGCCTGGTCTTTCTCTGCCCAGGTGCTTTGAAATGGAATTTTCTTTCTCTTGATGGTGATAGCACTCATTACTGTCATGTTTTTGCACTGCATTTCTCCAGAATCACTTGACCCAATTTTCTTTGTCTGCTCAGCCATGGCCAGTATCACTGTTCATGCTTACTAAGCAGTTCTTCTATAAATTGCAAATAAGCCAGAAATATAAAAGACTTTACTTCGGTGTGCCAAAGGATTTTCCCAGGAAAGACCTAGCAGACACCAAGTGTGTCGGACAGCAATGGAAAAGCTTGCAAGGGCTGGGCAAGCTAAACCAATCAGCTAGAGAGAGCAAAACAAAAATAATCTGCAAAAATAATACATTGTTGCAGATTATTACCTCAGGTTAAATCAAGTTTATTTATAAGCACTTCTTGTGACAAACAGATTTACTACTATAAATCCTATACTGAGCTGGAAATTTTAGTAACTAATGTGCTAATAGCTGAAGTAGCTGGTGTGATAACCTGAGACATCTGCAGCTTAGGTTGTCAATCAAATAAAGAGGCGAGGGCTTCCTCTCCTAGCTGCTGCACTGAGTTCCTGATGTAAGAATTGTTGTCTTATAAACCTTAAATTTAAGACTTTCTAAACATCTTTGAAAGTAAGGAATTAATCAGCAGAGTCAGTGTCGTCTAACAACAGTCTCTCTCTGTAGTCCTCATTGTTTACATGGAAATCTGTTGATTATCTTTGTGTACTAACATGTTAAAATTCAGTGTGTTCCTATGCGTGTTTGTTTCTGTTTTTTGCCTTAATGCAATTGTATCTTTCTGCAAAATAACGGGCAATCTCAATTTTCTGTGCATGCTAGCAAGATAAACTCCACTGAGTCGGTTCACAGAAAGCGATGGAATTAAAGCTAGTACAGTGGAGCAGCTTGTTTTCAGTGTGTTTTTGTTTTGCTTCAAATTAGTTTAAAACGTAGAAGACCTCTGCTGTCAGTAGCGCACTTGTTAGACTCCTAATTAGATTGCCGAGTGATAACAACAGCTGTGTGTGTGTGCATGGATGTGTGTGTACAATAGTTGGCCTCATTTCATTCGATACTGTGCTGTGTATGCATTCCCAGACAGGAGTTTGCGGGAGCATGGTGTCTCTGTGGCCGACCCCGACATGGCTGACGTATCGTTGAAGGTCCTGAAGAACCAGTGTGTGGTGGAGGGAGCTCACACCGTTTACCTGGAGGTTCTCAACAGGGTACGACCTCACTGAAAAAAAAAAAAAAACAGCCAGTGATTTCCAACTTCTCTCCACTCATGTCCCCCTTTGAAGACGGGTAGACTTTCATGTTCAACTCCACTGGAAAGAGTCATAATAAATGTATTTGTTAGGAAGGTGAAACAAAAGAATGGATGCAAATGAATGAGCAGTTAGTAGGATATGTAATATTAATCATGACACCGAGGCCTGTATATTGTACACTTTCTTTAACGATTGTTTTTTGTGGCTGTTAATTTTGTTTACATGGTATTCTAATATTTTGAATATTATCCTATAATACATGTATATAGGGATATGTGTTATTGAGGTAACAATAAGCAGCATTCTCTGATTATAAATAGACCTTAACCATGATGATATTTAATACTCTGTGTATTTAATGGTGTGTGTGTGTGTGTGTGTGTGTAGTTTATCAGCAGCTCATCCATACAGAAGTGCGGTCTGAGGGTGCTGTCGGCCCTGGCAGATTGTTCTGGTGCAGTGGACCTGCTCTGCCAGCAGGGGGCCATAGACACAGTGCTGCATACACTACAGATGTTCCCAAGAGAACGAGGTGCACTTCACTACCGCTCTCTTATACTGTCTTGCCATAAATTCATTTGGAAGCCGTATCTGCCAACGTATTTTCATCCACAATGTTCCCTCTATGCTGATAGTTTTATGACCTACATTCAAAAACAGTTGCACTGACACAACAGTATCTTGTCTGTTAATCAGACGTTAGTCCACTTTGTCCCTGCAAATTCAGTCCATAAAAGCAGATTTTGAAGTAATTTAGTTTTGGTTAAAAATGATGACGATCCAAGGACTTTGCTATAGTTTAGGGTTTAGTGAACTGATCTCCTTGTATGAGTTCTGTTCTTTGTCAACTCCGTTATTTCTACTTTTGACTTCCCCAAAAAAAATTCAAAAAGTCAAATGCCATTCAGCCAAATAGAAGCAAAAACATTTTTTTCCACCTCACCTCCTCTAGAGATACACTACTGGGGTCTGAACCTGCTTTACTACCTCGTATCCAAGAAGAAGCTGTCGAGAATGATTGTGCCAGTTCTGGCCTCCGTTCTGGTCTCCTCTCTCATCCAGTACAGGGAAGACCCTGAGATGCTGCTAAAGGTGAGTGGGGAGCACAACTAATCCAAAAACCAACGGAGGAAAAAATTGAAATATTTACTGAGTTTTCTCAATTGCAAGAGGGCGGTGGTCTGTCTATCTGTCTGTCCGATCGATCTGACATTTTTATGCAAATGTAAACCTTTCTTATATATGTAATATATATATATATAACCTATCAGACTTAAATATTCTAACACCATTTTACAATTAGTAGTCCAGCTACACTACTAACCATCCAAAGCAGTATATAATGTCAGTTTGATTGGTAGTAGTCTGAACACAGACCTGCAGTCACAGCACTTTGGCTCAGTATTTCGAGTGTTGACCGACTTGGTCCAATGTTTTGCACTTGACTGTTACTTCCTTTATTTGTTTTATGCTTGTGAACTCAAAAGCCTGTTCCTCTTTGTGCGTCCTCCAGGGTTTCCAGGTGGCTCTGAGGATGATGGACGCCTGTTCAGGAGCCGCTGCTGAACTGCACAGGGAAGACTTTGACAGGCAACTCTTCCAGCAGCTCAGAGAGGAGGCTCCTGACCAGAGTAACAACCCAGTAAGCCGTGTTTGTCTTCAGTGTCTCTTCATCTATCTCTCTCACATCACAGACTGCACTCCTTGTCTTCTGACACAGTTTCTGTGTGGATTTCCAGTCACGGAATATCAGCAAAGGAATGAAATGTGTGTCAAGTGTCAAAATTGTTTAGTCCTGCAAAATTTTTCATGCTCTCGAGTGTGGTCCCCTTTTTAAAAGACTCACAAGGAGCATAATACTAGTGACGTCTCCAGATTTATCTGCAGTCATAAAATGTGTTTTTAAAATCTGAGACATCATATTAAGGGCAACAGCACTAAAATACTATATTGTTTTTCTCAGTAATGACAACACTGCACGGAAACTTGAATGAATTGTAACCCCTTTACCCATTTAATTAAATAACTGCACAGGAATTTTTCATGTACGTCTTAGTTACATTTCTGCGGGGGTACAATACACTGTATCAACAACAAATTAAGCTGAAACACAGGCCTGCTGACACACACATGGAACAGAGACAACAGGACTTCACATACAGTGGAAGGGGACAGTGCAAGACATACCAGACATGCATGGACACTATTGAGATCCATTATACAGCACCCTTGTGCACTTCTTGGAAATGTCTTAGAAACTGGCTTCTTAGGAAGAGGGGGAACATTCCACATAACTCAATAAAACAGATTAATTCAAACAGGACCTCTTTAATCTTTTATCTCTGCTTTTACTACCCTGTCTGCTTATCAGCTGCGGAAGTCGGCCTGCCTGGCTCTGTCTAAGATGTGGTGCGACTCTGAGCTGCGCTACAGCATGCTGGAGAAGGCCTGCGAGGACGGAGACCCGGTGATGGCCGAGTGTCTGATCCAGATGGGCGCTGACATCAACAGGAAGACAAAGACCGAGTCTCTCATCTACCAGGTCAGAGGTCACAGTACCTCATGTTAGCAACAAGATTGCTCACTAGTTGCAAATACACTGTAAATAGGGGGTTACTCATGAAACTCACCAGCAGAGTTAAGAGCACCGTAGTGGAAGGCATCTTCATTATTCATTAAAGGGATGACTGACTCAGTTTTACAGCTTCCCTGTTTCTGATCATTTGCATCCCATAAGTGATTCATATCATTCATTCATTCATCCGTTCATTCATTCATTCATATAATCCAAACATCACTGAAAAGCCAATTTTAGGCAAGGGGAAGGGTCACAGGCAAATGTTAACATATCCTATTTATTTCAGTGTCAAATTTCACATTGTGGCTTTAACTATAGCATGATGCTATTAAATAAACTTTTACTGCAAGGGCCTGAATTGCCTGCATCATCTGCTAATACTTTGTGACAGTTTGATGAACTTGACGACGGCCTCTGTTTTATTTTAGGTGTGTGAGAGAGGCGGGCCGCTGGAACTGGTGGAGCTCCTGCTCAGCCGAGGCGTCCACGAGCAGCACCTCCGCAGGGCCCTGACGGTCAGCGTGAAGCGGGGAGACGGACCCACCATCATCCAGCTCCTGGGCCGCCTGGGTCTGGACCTCAACAACAGCGCCCTCTGCCTGGGGGGGTTCAGGCTGGGACGCCTGGACGCCGCCTGGCTCAGCCCCCTGCTGGCTGAGAGAAGCAGAGCGCACAGTCTGCGTTACAGCAACAGTGAGGAGACGTTTACTTACCTAAAATGTTTTATGGAGGGCTCCTTATTCAGAGGCTCAAATCTTAAATCTCAGATTTACTCTTTTTAGATAGTGTTGCTCCTGCTAACAAATTTTAACTGCGTTATCTCAGACTAAGAAGTGGTAATGAGTAGTGAAAGCAATGAGTTCAGTTCTTGTACTTGAGCAGCATGTCCCTTTAATTTGTGTAATCTTCATCTTTTTGGAGACGCTTTACATACCATGTTCCCCTCTCTCAAAGGTAAAGGGGCGAGTTTGGCGCGGTATGTTGATTCCTTCCAGAGGTCCAGGAGCGTCACTGGTCCTCCCAGGTCTCTGGCCGACCCTTGTCTGACCTCTGGCTACATGTCTGACGAGAGTGACGACTCCAGTTTTAGCTTCGTGTCCATGGACGATGGCCTGTTTTTCAACGACGACATGGAGAGTGATGGTAAAGCCTCCTAGATGTTGCGTGTGTAACCTAGATGTCTTTAGACGTCAGATTATTGTGTCTCGTGGCACAATGTTACAGTTTGTACATACCACAAATATTGCGCCTTACCCATTCTTTTGCACACTTGCAGTACAAAGATGTATCTAGGCCACTTGATTTGAACCAAACTATGCACCAAAAAGTAACAAATGAAACAAACTGTACCAGTATTCATGGTACAATTAAACAGTAGATTACAGTGCACTTCACTGGTTTGGTTTAGAGAAATCACATTCATTAGTAACAGATATGTTTACTAAAGTTATCCTGTTAAGTCTGTTCAGATATATAGTAATTAAATCCAGCTACACTACACTTTAAACTTCCTGTGAACTTGTTTCTTTCGGCGGATTTCATTACTTCAAATAAGCTATTAGGTAGCAATATTAGATTTTTTGCGTTCTGATTCAGGGGTTTGGTTGTAGTGCAGTGTCTTATCCTTCTGTGCTTTTCCTTTGGCAGGAAGTGATTCACTGTCAATGGCCCTGTCTCCCAAGTCTCGGAATAGTTCAACAGAGGAGTTGAGGGCGGGGTCCTTCAAACGGAAACAGGGGCGCCGCAGACATGCCAGTGCAGAGGTATCACTATTTTTATTGTTTTTTTATTTTTGTGCAAATGACTGAACAGTTTGTTTATCAGACTGTTTTGAAATAAATAATAAAGGTATATAGTTAAAGGTAAATAGTTTTTTTTTTGTTTGTTTGTTTTTTTTTTTTTAAATATCAGAGATTATGATCCTTGTCTTAAAACTAAGACAGTGAAAGTTGCCTACATGTATGCCTTTTCCCTCACTGTCAGTCTTCCTCTTTGGTATCTGTGTTTTTCCAGAGTGGCCAAGCTGAGAATGAACACAATGAGCCTGTACAGAGGAGATATGGAAGGGCTGGGTCAAACCAAAAAGGTACTGCCATCAGATTCAGTTCAACTGTAGTCTCATTCTGCCTTACACAGTGAAACTGATGCTGTTTGTCAGCTGAAAATATATACATTGGTTAGTTATACGCAATTAATTGATCAAACTTTGTTATCTGTCACGTTTGTCTTTTGTACCAACATTGTCCAGTACTGAAATATTTTGTTACAGGTTCTAAAGACTGTTTATATATAGTTTATTTCCTATATAGTGGAAGGCCAATTTTCAGCACACCAGTGTATCTGTCTAAGTTTAGCTTCTAGTTCCTACACTTTCTGAGCTGAACAGGTTTAGGATGTGTTTAATGGGATAAAAAAATAACGATGATTGCCTGAAGTTATGCTTAAAAATTCAAAACACACTTGTTTTTGCCTTTCATACTATATATATGTGTTAGGAGACGAAAAGCTCTTGACTCTGAACAGCCTTTCGACTGACCATTTTCTAATCCGATATCTGCTCCCTATTGCCAGGCCCTGGGGAGAACTCCTCCTCCTCCTCTTCCCTGCTCAAGGACAAGGAGAGGATCCGCCTGCTGGATCTATCAGGGAACGAGCTGGACTCTCTGAGCTGTCTGATGGACGAGGGCTCGGTCCAGCAGCAGCTGGAGCATCTGTTTCGTCTGGATCTGAGCCACAACGCTTTGCTGGAGTTTCCCTCAGTGCTGTGTCAGGTAACTATAGTAAATGATGTGACAATAAAGGGAAAGGTTGATGCTTAAATAACAAGAGGAGAGGTGTGATCTTAAATCTATAAGGGTGAAAATGCAATCTGTGATGAGTGAATTAGGAGTCACTGAAAGATGGTCAAACAACAGGAGCTGATGTGCTAACTTAAGCTCATGGAACAAGCACAACACTTACCACATTTTGATATTGCAACGAAGAATATTTTTTTTATTGAGGGGAATATTCACTTGTTTAAACTCATTGGTTAACAAGCTTCTTGTTGCAGACCTGTGGTGAAAAATTTGATGAACAAAGCAATGAAAAAGAAAAAGAGATACTCTCACTTTATTATGTTCCTTTTGTGTTTAATTCTGCAGCATTTCATCAGGCACTGATAAACAGTCAACTAATGTCAGCTCTCCAAAATATCAAATGGTAAAAAAATGTTTACTTTGTAGCAAGTTTTATCTTTATTTAATTTTTTTTGTCAGAGCTTGAAGAGTTTGACTCGACTGGACCTCCAGGGCAACCAGCTTCAGTCTCTTCCAGTGGAATTGCTTGCCCTGCCTTCACTGAGCGTGCTCAATGTCTCGCGCAACGCTGTCGGCCCCGTACTAAACCTCGACCCGAATGTGTTCTGCCCGTCACTGCGGCAACTCAACCTGTCGTTCAACACAATCACCACCTTCCCCCATCAACTTGGCCAAGCTATGTACCAACTGGAGGAGCTGTCTGTGGAAGGGTAGGCTGCTGGGAAACGAGTTTTACAGCAACAGCATCTCTGGTTTCAATACTCAAATCAAGTGGGAAAGTGTCAGAGGGGGAAGTGAATGACTAACACTGTCCTCTATTGTCTCTTTCATACTGGCAGTTATTATTGGTAACATAAGTTTGTTCAGATCAGAGTCACTGCTGTATGTTATGTTGCATCAGATATACACTTTTGAACCCCGCAACATTCACTATTGCAATTCAACATAATAAGAATCTGAAATTTGGCTAAGATGTCTCAGATATCCCTATAAAAGAAAGGGATCAAATACCGAGCTATAGCACCTTATTTTGAAGTCCACTGCAGTACTCTGGGAAAAACTCTGTCCAAGAATATTCAACAAAAAAATCAGGATGATTTTATGTAAACACTATGTAGCCCTACCTGTGGTTGCAGAGCGGCCAACTGACTGTTGGTGCTTTTCTCTGTTCAGTAACAACATAAGTGAGCTGTGCACTCCTCTGTGTCTGCCGGAAGTGAGGCTGCTGGATGTGAGCAAGAACAACGTGGCACATATTTCCCCAGACTTCCTGACCAGCTGCCCCAAATTGGAGACCTTCAATGCCTCCATGAATAAACTCTGTAAGTTTTACCAGATGGTGCTTGGATTCAACATAAACATGTTGTTCCCCTAAAACTGATGCAGTGAATACATGTATCACCCCTTCAGTTTCATTAAAATCAGACCACTGGTGTAGCAGTTATGCCCATTTTCAAGCTGGAAATATTTACCTTTAGTTGCAGCACCTTCTACTGGCCAGTCAGTGTCATTAACCCCTAGAGCACAATGCTAAAATGTATCACACTGCAAGGTTTTATCACGATCAGATCTGGGGTGTGTGAGATATCACAAGTTTGTCCATTAAAGTGAAACCAAATTATGGTCCTTCAAAGTCCAGTTGCTGGCTTATAGTTGGTTCATTACATGGTGACCCTTTTTAGAGATCAGATTCCTTATAATTTCAGCACATTGAATGATTGAATTTCAAGAAAGGGTGTGCTTTATGTTGCAAAATATATATTTGGAAATATACTTTTCAAATTAAGTTATTTTATGTTCATATTTTGTGATTTCCATTTCATGAATATGTGTTTACTGTTCTCTGCAGGTTCTTTGTCACATCTGCCATCGAAGATAACAACCCTGAAACTAGCAAACAACAGTTTCACTTACATTCCAGAGGCCATACCTGATCTCCCAAAGTAAGTTGGATTCTCAGCTGGTTTTCTCATTCCCAAATGTTTTGATTAGGCAAGATCATTTTAGGATTATTAATATTCTCTTCCTGACACAGTTTATCTTGTAGCCGTAGATTTTGGTGCTGTTTTAACCCATTGTAGCATAAATGATACAGATACACTTATTTTTCTCCACTGTTTATTAAACAAATAAATTCAGAAAAATCCACACTAAAATAACAGTGTTTTACAAAATCCTGCCCATATCACTCTACATAGTACATCCACACATCCTCTAATTCTTTTTTATTTGCTGTCCAGTTTACGGTCAGTGGACATGAGAACCAATGAAATTGCGTTTCTGCCGGGCCCGGGATTCTGGGCGTCCATCAACCTGCGAGAGCTGATGTTTAGTCACAACTGTATCAGAACTCTGGACCTGAGCGGACCAATCTACAAATGGGCCAGGCTGGAGAAACTCCACCTGAGTGACAACAAGCTCACTGAGGTATAGCACAACACTGATGATATGAGAGATGGTTCACAGGTTTGATCGTTTCACTGCAAGAGTTTAAATCCACAATGAGATGTTCACCATTTTATAAATGTGACACCTGCTCTGAAGAAATGAACTCAGAGCAGCTTGTAAAATGTAGGTGAAATAAGCTAATATGCCGGTCTAATTCTCTCCCATAACTAAGGAACTACTGTCAGAGTGCCTTTAAGCAAGACTCTCCTGAAAATGGTAGAATCTGACAAGTAAGTGATTGCAGTTGTTGTGCGCTCTCTATCCAGATCCCTCCTCAGATCGGCCTGTTGGAAGAGCTGACCTCCCTGGACGTGAGCCGTAACACCGGCCTGCGTTCCTTCCCCGATGAGATGGGGAAGCTGGGGAAACTGTGGGACCTGCCACTGGACGGCCTGCGCCTCCAGCTGGACCTCAAACTCATTGGCAGCAAGACCAAAGACATTGTGAGGTGAGGGGCTTTAGAAACTTGTGCAAGACACACTTGAAGTGTTTTTATAACATTCGTTTGCAACACTGTGTTCCCATGATAAAGATAAAAAAAAAAAGCCCTGTCTGTTTTCCCATTCTCCCAGGTTTCTGCAGCAGCGACTGAAGAAGGCGGTGCCCTACTACCGGATGAAGCTCATTGTGGTGGGGAACGCCGGCAGTGGGAAGACCACCCTGATCCAGCAGCTGATGAAGCTGAAGCGCTCCCAGTTGAGCTCAGAGCGGAGCACCATTGGCATCAATGTCCGGGACTGGACCATCCGGGAACGGGACAAGAAGAACATGGTGCTGAACGTGTGGGACTTCTCAGGTTGGCACAATGTGAATTCTGAATTCAGATTCGTACCAAGCACAATAAATGTACAGGAGTTTGTCTTGATGATACTGCTGCACGGACATATCATACTACCATAGCAACATAAGTATGTAAAAGCAGAGGTGGTACATGGACAGCAGGAACATTCAGAACAAAAGGGGGCAGGGCAAGCAATAAAACAGACAATAGACTCTGCATATCACTACATTCAGGAGACTCTAAGTGCATCCAAGTAGTTTGGCTCAGGTTTATTTCCATCCTCCTCAGGTGGCGAGGAGTTCAGCGGCTCCCATCCACACTTCCTGACGCCCAGAGCTCTGTACCTGGTGGTGTACAACCTCAGCAAAGGAGCCAGCCAAGTGGACGCCCTCAAACCATGGCTCTTCAACATCAAAGTGAGTCAGAATTCTAAACATAAGATAATGTCGTTATGCTGAACAGCACAGGACGAGATGCTGTGGGCTACATGTAAGCCTAAATGTGGGTGTTAAGGTTTCGAACAGAACGGTTTTTGAATTCCCAAACTTAATATTGTCCCTTCTGGAAGTATCTTGGGTATTGTTAAATATTGTATTGACAAGTTGTGTTGTAGTTTTGCTTGCATGATGTTCTTGGAGCATTATTTAAATCCTACAAATCCATTTTGGACAGCCAACTACTGATGTACTCATGGATTATGAGATTAATCTTATTAAAAGTGGAAATCCACTTGTCTTAAGAACTCTCCTAAATCAAGTCACATTTTGATAATAGTTTGATAATGTATGGAACCTCTGAATTTCAAGATACTGTCACTTTTTTTGACAATAAAATGATTTATTTAGACTTGTTAATATGCTTATTTTTTGCAAAGTGAAGCATTCAAAAAGAGTCAAGATACATCTGGGAAAAATCTGTAATTCTTAAGTGGTAAATTTGCTTTTTTTTTTTTTTCTCAAAAATAAAATATCTTATATTCCCCTGGCCTGCAGGCGGTGGCCCCGCTGTCTCCAGTTATCCTGGTGGGAACCCACTCAGACGTGAGTGAGGAGCCGCAGCTCCAGGCCTGCCTGACAAAGATCAGAGAGGAGCTGCTGAGTCACCAGGGCTTCCCCGCCATCAAGGTGGTGTCTGTCTGCGAGGACTCGGACGCCGTGGCCAAACTGCGCAAGGCCATCGCCAACGAGGCGACCAGCTTCAAGGTGAACCGATACGAACAGCAGCAATGATAAAATGCGAAATATAATTTAAGCTTTGTTCAGCTGTGGTTCTCTGTTCTTACTTGCTGCTTTTGCATTGATCATTTTAACAACAGTATCCTTTAAGTCAGCTCATTCTTTCATTTTATTGCATTTGATCAAAGCAGCAATGCACATGTTAAAATAGCTACTCTAAGTGACATCTAAGGTATGATAAAAATTGAATAATGCTGCAAATGCATGACAGCAATGCCTTCTATATGTCATTGATTCTTCTGTTCTCTTCTGCTTTCATGGTCTCTCCTCCCCCTCTCCTCCTTTCTTCTCCCTGTGAATATTTCTAGTCATTATCCTTCCTTTCCTCTCTTCTCTTGGCACTCTCAAGTCACTGAACTCACTTGTGTCATTGGTAATTGCACTTCCCTTCATCCCCACAATAGATCCAGGGTCAGCCTGTGATGGGCCAGCTGGTACCGGACAGCTATGTGGAGCTGGAGCGTAGGATCCTCCAGCAGAGAACGAGGGTTCCCCCGGAGTTCCCCGTCATCAGGCACCAGGAGCTGCTGCAGCTCATCCAGGAGAGTCAGCTGCAGCTGGAGGAGGCCGAGCTGCCCCACGCCATCCACTTCCTCAGTGAAGCCGGTCAGTTGGGAGCAGGGACAAATTGAGGATAGTGGTATCAGTTGTGGTACCCGAAATTCTTTCAAAATTGTTTGATTCCATGGTAATTATCAGCATAGTACGTGCTTTTGTAAAAAGAATAAGTTCACGCTCCATTGGTTATTTCGATAAAAGATAAGACTCATCTTTTGGTACCTTTTGATACGTAGTTTCATTTAGTTTACAAGACCTTCATCGCATTGTACAAAGCAAGTGGCATTGATTCACGTGTTCAACTGACTGTAGACATACGCATTTACCTTTTGATGCTCTAAAACCATCTATTACACCAAAAATCATTCTATTACTCATAGGCTAAGTCAAATTTATTTACGAGAGCACATTTTATTGCAGTGATACGACTAAAGTGGTTTACAAATTTTATTCAAAGAAAGGATCAAAACATAGACGGTGAATCAGTTGAATGTATTAAATGTTAAATAGTCATTGTTCAGTCTTTTCATAAATGCTGGGTGTGTGTTGCATTGTGGGATGCAAGTGGGATTGAGTGAAATAAATCAAGGAGCCTCCCAGTGTTATGGCCTATTTTATTGTGTAACAGTCCCTACCATGTCAAGGCATGCTGATCTATTAGTGAGTGTATGTAAGAGCTTGGATCAAATGGAGAGTGAAGTGGCTTTGTTTCTTGCTTATTTAACTGCAGATTATCTTAGATGGCTTTTGACAGCTTTTCTCAGATGCTTGCTAGAGAGAAAAAAAATTGTCCATACTAAAATGAGTCTGCTCTGCTGCACACTGAATCATTTATTGATTAAACATCCTTACTGTCTCTTAAAATGAACCATAAGTACACTGGAGTAAACTAAATCTAACCAAATTGTGTTTGCCTTTCTGTAGGGGTTCTCTTGCACTTTGATGATCCTGCACTTCAGCTTCAAGAGCTCTACTTCATTGATCCACAGTGGCTGTGCAACATCATCTCACAGGTAGACTGCAGGTTTCATCTCATGCACATCACATCATGCCACAAGCCACACACACTGAAAGAGACATTAATTCACTATCACATCATGATAAGTAGAGGGTTTGCAGCTGCTTTCCAAATTCCATGGCAACCACAGCTGGGTCCATTATGGTGATTCATTGGAAAATGGTACATCTACAAAATAATGGTCCAATATATAACAGCTGGCCTAGAACACATGAATGTTCTTGAGCATTGTTAAGTAAAAGTAAATCATCCTGTAAGGTGGATTTCTTCCTAATTTAGGTTATGATAAGATAGGGAACTGTCTTGTTTTTAGCTGTAGGTTAAGAAGACTCAGCTCAGTGAACCTGAAAAACAAACAAACAAACAAACAAAAAACAGGTAGCACATTTTTACCTTTGGTTGCTAGCTAACTAGCAAGTAAGCAGTTAATGTCAACATACAACCACCAGCCCCTAGTGACTATTAACCATGCAATGTTAGCTGTTGTAAATCAACATGTCATTAAGGCAGTGGTCATAAGCTGACCTGACACTATGGTGAACTAGCTAACCAGCTGACATCATCTAAACACAAAATTGGTGATATGTGTCAGATGAAATGATGATCAATCTCCAGATAAAAACAGCACAGAAATTAAGCATTTATTCCATACGGTTAAAAGGCTGAGTTGTTACCTTAGAAACACATTCAGCTGTCTTTCCAAGAAATGAGGAGCTTGTTAAATCACTGGAAAAAGCCCTCCATAAACACATAAACACACAGACATTCACTTATGCACATATTGTGTTATTTTTGTCCAGAAATTGACTCTGAAGAGCTCTGGTTTCTGGGAGCACCCTAAAGGCGTGGTGCAGCGCTCAGTGGTGGAAAAGTTCCTGTTTGAGAGCAAATGCTTCCCTAAGAGCTACTTGACCCAGTTCTTCAAGCTGCTGGAGAAGTTCCAGATCGCCCTGCCCTTCGGAGACGACCAGCTTCTCGTACCCAGCAGGTACAATTAAACCTGCAGAGTGAAATGTCTGTCATGTTGCACCCATCCCTCAGAGAGAGACCACATGTTTAATTTATTGTAATGATAGCAGTTACATGATGTAGGAATTTGCAATTCATATGTGGCCGAACTATAAGTAAAGGAACAAGTCACTCAGTAATGTTTTTAGTCTTTTTCTCCTGACCATGCTGTAAGAAAAACTCAGTGACAAGCAGTATATACAGCAAACTAAAATGTCATTTTAGCAGCTGAGCTACTAAATGATATGTTTAACACTGTTAAATGTTTTCTAACCATTTTCACCTGGTTACACATAGTGCTGTACATGGTCCATTGGTCTACTGCACAATCACTGCACCTGAATGCATGTGACTGAATGCTGTATGTGCATTTTTGTAGAGTGATATGTGTAGTCCATCATCACACTTGGTACATCTTCCACTGTTTCCTTCTGTCTGTCTCTGTCTCTCACTTTATGTGAGCTGCTGTTGCCCCAGGTCCATGTATAGCATTATTATTCAAATGAATCAATGAACTTTATGATTCGAAAGCATGAGATTCTCTTTTTTCCCCCCACCTGGGAGGGTTTTT